>JAEANM010002261.1:0-25006 GCA_017656035.1 Myanophis thanlyinensis | reverse complement strand
ATGGGGTAAAGATATAAGTTACTCACACACAATTTAAATTTTTGAATGTTAGCCTTTAGTTCCTCAACTTAATATCTCTATCTCTCTCTCTCTCTCTCTCTCTCTACCTTTATTAGCTGTACAGCTATGTAATAGCAGTTAATATGAATGGTTGAAAGAATATGAAACAAAAGTTATACAACAGTAAGACGTGGGAAATTACCGGTAGTTGCAATTTCACTTGTAGCCTGTGGCAGAACAGCCAGTAAGAGATTGCTGAAGATGCTTGTCTGGAAACACACTAAGTATTTATAAAGACTAAGGGCTCTCATTTCTCTAACACAGTATAATCAGAAAAAGAGAAAAAAGGGTTAGAGCTTTATTATGCACCTCAGTGGCCCATTCACATCCAGGAACTAAGGTTCTGAGAAAAGTTAATGAACATTCAAGATGCTTAAATGAAAGAGAAAGTTTAAGTATTCTGAAGGAGAAAGTGTTCCAGTTCATTGCCAAATGTGGGTTTATATGAAAACAAATAAATTGGGCAGGGCCAACATTGTTCAGTCATTAAAAATATGACTCTTCTTAAAAACTGTTGTCCTAATAAAGGCATACTGAATTGTCTGCACCAACATTTCTAGTCAGATTGTAATCTGTAATCCAGAATCAAGTCATTCCATGTGAGAATCTGAGCACTTTTGTTCGGGAGGAAAGGAAATGTAAACTTTTGTAAAAAATCATAAAAGCAAAGATCAATCAAGCAGTTAAAAACTACAGAATTCAATGTCCAGAAAGCAAACATTAGAACTTCCCAAGTATCAATAATCTTTGAAAATCTTCAGTCTAGCTTCCTCCTTTGGACCAATGATTTTAAATATCTATTGTTTGTAGTACTTTGAGGCACAGTCTTCCGTCTCTGTTGTACAACTCCCTCTGAACACTAAGGTTTGTTTTTTTAATGCAAATAGTATGGGTATGTTCACAGAATTCAACAGTCCTTGGTTACATTCCACCTCATTCGTCAAACTCAGAGATTCAGAACCCATTCATGTAACTAACACTTATGATGAAAAATCAAAAGCTTTTTTGCATGATTTACAATTTTTCACCATGGTAATTTAACCTGAACTTTGAAGAACTTCCCAAACATTGTACCGTTCTAGTCTACTCCATACACAAAATTATTCAAATGTAAAGCTGCAGTATGATGTAGCATAATAAATCAGCTCTAATCTTGGAACATTCATTGTTTATATTCAATGTAAGATGTACATTTCACTTCAGATAAGTAATTACATGATGTCCAGGGAAAGGACTCCCTTGAAGGGAGAGGATACAAAGATCATTCCAGAAGTTTGTTAAATGGCACTCTTTTCCACCAGGGCCCTTATTGCCAACTATCTTGTCTAAAGGATCTTTGAAGAGAGAGATGGAAGAAGGCACATGACAATCACCACATAATACTCTCCTCCAGTAGTGGAAAGCCATTACCACCAATTGATTTTCAAGGGCCTATTGAGATTATGTTTATTATTAAGATGAAAAATATTCGTCCAATGATTCAAATTCATGTTTTCAAATGTCTGTATTGCATTCTGATCTAGAATTCTTCATGCCATTTTTATATGTAAGATTTATTGCTTGCTGAAATATAGTCAGGTTTCTCATCCTTCCTATTAACGTTGTTATTTGACTAAAGCAATTATTGCCCAGCTAAAGCAAACATAAAAGGCTTAGTATACCAAATAAAATGTCATACTTCCTAGGAAGATACTGACAGGAAAATGAAGTGAGCAGAAAAAAATCTACACTATAGTAAACAAGTGAGAGTTCCAGCTTATTCTAGTAATCTGATTCAGTTTGAGGATCAATGAAAAACTTCACTAATATCAGTAAAACAAAAAAGTCCCCTGAACTGAGATTATACACTCTTCCATTTAGGACAATAATATATTGATTTGTAAACTGTCAAGGCTTTAAAAAAATGTCTTCTCAAAAATGTATGCATGTGTTAACACCAGTTTGCTGCAAAGCATGTATTATTTTAATCCACCATATTTGTACACAATTCACTCCCTTAAGATGCCAGTTAGGATCCCCTAATTTGAACACTCAGCTAGTACAATACAGGTAGTTCTTGCTTAATGATCCCTTATTCAGCAACCGTTCAAAGTTACCGTAGCATTGAATGACATGATTTGTCCTCACAGTTGCAGCCGCTGCAGCGTCCCTGCAGTCACATCATGGTGGTTTGGGCATTTGACACCCAGCTCCCAATTATGATGGTTGCAGTGTCCCATAGTCCTGTGATCACCATTTGTAACCTTCACTGCCAGATTCTGACAGGCAAAGTCAACGGGGAAGCCGTCAAGAAGTCACAAATGGCAATCATGTGACTCTGCATTTAATGGCCATGCAGAATTTATTAATGACAGCAACCTGAACTGTCACAACTCCTGTCATAAATTGGTGTAGTCACATGATGTCACGCTTCATGACCACACTGTTTGACAAAACTGCCAGTTCCAATTGCTATTATTAAACAAGGACTACCTGTATTAAACTCTTCGTTTTCAAAGGGCACGAAATACCCCATTGCTGAAATAATACATTCTCTGTATTAAGAACCTTTGCCTCACATTAGCACCTATAAGCATTTGATTCTCAATAATCTCACTTTTTTCACTTCAAGATATAAACACTATTGTCAAGTATACTAAATATGCAATGAACAGAACAGAACAGAACAAAAAAAAGTTACTTCCACTCTAGAAGCATCAGGAAACGTTTCTGAAGACTCTTCCTGCATAACGGGTATTTGCTAGGTTCCTTTATCCAAAGTTATGGAAGTTTGAGCAAAGATGCTTAATATTTTTTTAGGGGGATGCCACATCAGGCAACAAACAAGGCCAGGGTGAGCTGTTAACTAAAGAATAAGCTAATACTCACTTTGTTTGCCACTAGCCAGGACCCATACAAAATAATTAGGAAGACTAATCAAAATATTATCACTACAATAACTAGGGGAAAAAAAGATATTCACCTTCTTTCAAGAAACGCAATACTAGGTCAGGAGAGGCTGATTATTGGTCACAGAAATAGATAACTAAGTGACTTCCACTATAAGAATGCAACTAGAATGCAAGATAAGCTCACACAACAGAAGGTCAAAATGACTAACCAGTTTTATTTACAACACCCCTTAAAGACAGACACAATTCAAAGGGGGACATAACAAAGGGAAAGAAACAGCCACCATGCCCTTGCCTACCTATTTTAGGTAGGGTCCCCAACACCAATGCGTGGGCTAGACACAAGCATTGGTACCTCTGCCACTCGCTAGTGAACAGCACACTCTAAGGCTGTCCCCAGCCCTGCTGGGGCACGGGGGCTGGGCTCTGGGGCTAGCTCAGAAATGCCACCTCCCCCCTGGCTGGGGCTGCTAGTCGTCAAGGTGTAAAAACCACAGAATCTGGTGTATCTTTTCAGCACGTGGTAAGGGAGACCAGTCAGATTTATCCAGATACAGTTGAATCTCAAAAAGGTTGCACTTGGGAAACTGTCCTGGGCTTGAATCTTCTACTTTTCAGTTCTTCTTCATCATCACTGTACCGACGGAATGAACAATACTGTTCCATTCTTCAGACCAAAAGCTCAAGTATTAGCAGTCTAAAATCTCCTGGTTTGTATTGGCAAAATAGACTACATAACCATCGCTGCTTCTTTCCCATCAGCCCCTCAGCTTTTCCCTAAGAAGAGCTGGGTTTTGAGAGGACTTTAGGGAGAGTCTAGGTCTGATGGTTCCCAATGCTTCTGTCTTATTTCACAGACAGGACACATGCCAGCCACTCGGCTATCGTCAGATTAAAATGTCATTTACTAAGGAAAAGGAACTCCTGGGCTCAATTCTAGAATGAAGACAGGCAGCCCAGGCCAGGGAATGCTGAGAAGAAGAGGCAGAAAGCCAATCCTTCCTAGGAAATTCAGAGCCAGCCCCAGGCACAATCCAGACCTAAGGAGGAAACCAACACAAAGTTATCGAATTCATGTACCAGTGGCCACATGCCAGCACTGGGGCTGGGCCAGCCCAAGCCACTTTAGGATTTCTTAGAGTCCTGTGTGTTCCGTCGCTTTAGGTCGCTCAAGTCAACAGGTTTGAATGCTGTCAAAAAAAATAAAGGAAGAAAATTTAGGATAAAATTCCAGATTCCCCATATTATTTTCTTCAACATTTCTATTGACTTTAGCAAGAAGAAAATTACTAGATTCCCCACCATCACCTAATTAATAATACTTTAGATTCTAATTTGGGCTATAGATAACTGAGACATCTAAAAGATGTGTATGCTCCACTATAAATTATATTCAGTATAAGAATCCATAGCTATCTTCACAACAATGCAACCAACTATATATCTAAAGAGTTGAAAAATCTACCTAGGAATCTAAACTACGCAACTAGAAAATCTCTAACATAAAACTGAGCAAGGTTAAATGCAGTGTCTTTCAGATGCATATCTGAATGTATGCAATCATCAAATTCATAGAGGCTAGAATTAATGGCTATTAATCATAAATGAGAACAAACAGCACTTAGATTTATATACTGCTTTATAGTGCTTTCCAGCCATCTCTAAGCGGTTTACAGAATCAACATATTGCCCCCAACAATCTGGATCCTCATTTTACCCACCTCAGAAGGATGGAAGGCTGAGTCAACCTTGAACCTGGTGGGATCTGAACCAGCAGACAGAAGAAGTACTACAGTACTACACTCTAACGGTTAGAGTCTAACCACTGCACCACCAAGGCTCCTAAAATAATGTTTAGAGCCAGTAAAAGTTTATATATAGAAAAATGCCATTCTTTATCCTTTTCTTCTGAATTCCTAAGTGTTTTCATTTGATCATTACTATCAATAAAATGTGGACTAGAATCATAATACTGAGATAATAGATAATAAAAGTTCGGACATCAAGTCTAATTTTTTACTCTGTACAGGAGTTTAAACTAAAACCTCCAAGACAGATACAGTTATTTGTTCTTATTATTAATAGCCATTAATTCTAACCTCTATTAATTTGATGATTGCAAAAATTCAAATATGCATTTGGAAGACAATGCATTTAATCTTGCTCACTTTTATGATAGAGATGTTTTAACTGCACAGTTTAGGTTATGATTCCTAGATAGAATTTTCTTGACTTAACGAGATACACTATGCTATTATACTGTATATTTTTAAACAGTTCTTTCCATTTCCCTGGAAACTTTGTGCAGTATTTTACGATGGTGAAAAATATTGAAAACCACCACAATACATGAATACATTTTTAATGGAAGATAGAAAGACCTTGTCAAAAGGAAAGCTAAACTGGCAATCTTTAAGTTCTGTAAAGAGTATATTTTGTCTAGGCTAGGGACTCACACATTCGTATATAGCAGCCTATTTATTGCTAGAAAAAATAATACCAATATCTTGTATTCAATGAATTGATTTTAAGATCTTAAAGAGTCTCCAATTTTTGCATAAGCATATTTGCCGAAGTCCAAAGTTATGACAGAAGGAAATGTCAAAGTCTAGGATCAGTTATATGAAAGATGTTGTTTTATGTAGCTATTTGCCCCATTACTGATGCTAATGCTAGTAATGTTAATTACTAGAAGAACTTTGAGCTGGATGTAGTTGAAAGAATACGGAGCATACAATTCATGGAAGAAAAGGGGCTAGCTGAAACTGAAAAAGATAGATGTCAAAGTATCACGACTCTGGACTATCTGGACATTTGAAAGACAACTAGAACACACAAAATTAAACACAGTAAATAGAAGCCAACTAATATGACCAAGTACTGAAAATATATATTATAAGCAATGAACCTGAAGAACACATTGAAACTTCTGAATTATCTTCAAATGCATACTCACATAAAACAATGTGTAATTTAGACTAGATGTAAGTTTGTTATTGAAGAAGAAAGTATCTGATAGTATGAAACTCACCTTTCAAACTGGGATTTGGTACCTTCTCCACATATTCCTCTACAAGAACCCGTTCACCACCTGCCATTTGACTGCGGAGATCCCGCTCCACAGACTGCCAAGCTGCAGAAAAGAAGAATATTAAGATAGGAAAATATTTCATACGCAGACTCTTTCTGACTGAATCATCACCTAAATACTAACAGTGATTCCATGCTACAAGAAATGTTTAAAAAACAAAGAAAGCATACTGTCTGCAATTAAAGGATCCACTATACAGAACTTACAATGTTGGTCGGTCAGTGCCAAACATCAGATCCATGTGTAACATGTTTTGACTTTTAAAGACTCTCATTTTCAGTAATTTTTCTCCACTTACTCATGCCTATGTTTTAAAAAAAACATAGATATGGGGGGAAAATGACACCAATACTTGTTAAATGTAAGTAATATACATGATAGAAGGTGGCATAATATGCCATGATCTAGCGGAAATGCAGCGAATGCTTTCCACTCTGCACCTTCATAGATGAAGCGCACATTCTCCTCATGTGCAGGAGTGAAGATCTCACTACTGTTGCTTGGGGAGCGAGGACTGCTGTTTCTCTTGCCGTTGTAAACTACTCTGGAAACAGGGGAGCTAGAAAAAAAGGAGATAGGTGACAAAATTCTGATCTTTGGCAAAATTTAAAAAGCAGGACATTGTAACTTCAGCCACTTTTCTTCAAATCTGATTACAATTCCCCTCAGTCCCCATGGCCAATACTCTGGATTGACAGGAATTGTAATTCAAGCATTAGGTTCCAAAAGTTAAGAACACTCAGCATGTTCAGGTCTTTTCAACGGAAAAAAACAACCAGCACAAGCAACATATTATTATCTAGATTGTGTCAGTTACATGTCACTTTCTCAATTTTAATGTGCTGTGGGAATACAGGATTTCCAAATCCAAGTTAATCATCCAAGATTCAAACAATCACCCATCATCATCAGATAAATTACACAGAACACCTCTAGCTCAACAATGGCTGAAAGTCCTAAAGAAGCAATAATATATTCTACCAATGTATTTGGTACCAGTACAAATTCAATTTTTATTATCTTTCTCACCTTGTCATGGCTGCCTCTTGCCCAGCCCTGGCCCAGGTACTGGAAGAATAGATAGTGACACTAAAAAAATATAAAAAAAGACAAAGGCTAGAACAAAGGCTGAGCTGACTAAGGATGATGTCCCATTAGCTACACATGAGGGAGCAAATTACTTTAGGAACTGAGGGAGCTCAGCCCTGCCATTCTAAGTAGCAGGCTGGATTTCAGGAATTGCTTTGCTTGACAGACTATTTCAGCCATTGTTTGATCACATTAATAAATATTACACCATCACCCAATCGTGCAAAGCCCCCCAAGACTCCCAGGTCCCTAATATAATGATAATGATAATGATAATGATAGAACTCTCCCATGCAAGAGTTCTGCTGCGGCTCTCTTAATCTCTCTGTGCACGACTCTCCTTTAGCTTCGCCCACCGGACCCCAGAGAAAAGATCTAGCCTTGGCAATGGGATGCCAGCCACTGCCCAGAAGGGAAGAGAAAGGAAGCTCTGGAGCCCGACTTTCTTCCTTCTCCCCGCCGCCTACTAAGAACTGCCAGCCCGATCTGGAGCTGGCCCGGCGCTGGGCCCGCAAGCGAGTACCTGTGCGGGCTCAGTTCAGCACCGCAGCCGGGTCGGCACCGAGGACAAGACGGTCGGAGCGCCTCCTTTGCCTTTTGCCTTTTCTTTTTTGTGTCCCCACCCTCCCAATTCCTTCACCTGGGCCCGGGGAGATTCCCGGCCCTGACTCCGCTCGCTGCTGCCAGGCCCGGGCGGAAGAGAGCGCCTAGGCCGGGGCTGCGCCTGCGCACTGAGGCCGAGTGGGTCCGGAGAGCCCCTGCTCCGCGTAGCCGCGGGAGAGAATTACCATGGAAACGGAGCGGCGGGGCAGGGCGCGGGGCAGGGTAGCCATGGAAACGGGAGTCCGAGGCAAGCTCCGGGGAAGGAGAGCGGGTCTCGAAATGGGGAGTCGGTGGGGAAAGAGGAGAGGGGCGTTTTGGCCTGAGTAGCCACCCAGAGACAAACCGAGGAGGGCGGTGTATATGTGTATGTGTGCGTGTGTGTTAATGTTACTAGGCGGAGAATCAGAGAGGAGCAGTTCAGGGCAGTGGGGGGCTTGCTTTTGACTTCGTGTCCGTTTTGGGACCAAAGCCAGGTTCTTTTGGTCACCCTGCTTTCCTATTTGCAGAGATATAGGCCCACAAGGCGGATCAATTCCCTAGGGCCGTTTGGAATAAGGAAGCCCTTGCATACATACGTTAAGGCGTCTCATCTTTTTTAGTTGTCTCTAGAGGAGTTTGTGGGTGCGGGTAAGGTGCGATATAAACATAGTTCGCTGCTGGCTTCGGTGGGATCTCCGGGCAGGGGATCAGCCTTAGTGCTGACCAAGGTATTGGGAGGATGAGAAGTGAGTGTCCACATGAACACAACTCTTTCAGCACCCCAACTCAAAAGTTGTGTTGGGGGAAATAGGAGTTTAGGTATGTTTGCTGTTGCATAGCTGCAATATAACATACCAACACGGATGTCCTGGAGCCCGATGCAGAAAGAATACCAGTTAATTCAACAGCTATATATTCAACACCAACAATAATACTCCTCTTGGGCAACTCTTCAAGTTCAAAGAAGCCATCACTAAGATTCAATTCAATTCAATTATTTATTGTCAGTGCAATGAGCCTCCCTCGGTACAGTCACACAAAGCACAGAAACACAGAATACATTCAGATACAGAATACATCTCCAGACTTATAAACAAATTCCTAACCCCAGGAAATGCCTGGGCTGGCACATTTCCACATACAGATATATATACATATACAGCCAGACAGGCAGCCAAACCACATGCACGATACTAGGCAAGCAGCAAAAAACACCATCAACTGTCAAATAATGAACTTCATTCCATTTGCTCTGATAAAAGAGACGAGTGAGTCCCCAAAACATTAGGCATAATAAATCATGGTCCATGACAGCGTTTCATCTCCTTCTTTTACTTATATCTGGACCTCAAATTTTTAATTTTGTGTGTGTGTGTGTGTGTGTGTGCATACACATGCACGCACGTGTACACACACGCACACATTATTCCACTGGTATGTACATATTGCACATTGCACTGTCACTGTGAATCTGTTACATTAAGTCTAGTTGTGGTGTTATGTGGCATTTAGAAGTCAGATGGCCCATGGATAGAAATTCCCGAACTGGCTCCTGATATTTCACTTTCACTGGGAATTACAGGCCATCCACCAATAGCAATCAGTATGTGAGGTGCCATATATTTTTTGCCATCAACTTCAATTGTAGGTTCAGGGTCAGCTGTGAATGATGTGTGCCCACGAATGGTTTCCACGTGGTCCTTATTCAAATTATATTGATAGATCTAATTCAGTTTCTTCACATAAGCATCACACTTTAATTATTGTCCAATTAAACTTCACATCAGCTATTTTAAAACCATAATCTATATGATCCTGGATGAATTCAGAATGGACAGCAGTATTCCACATCACCTTTTTAGGTACACACCCAACATTCTCGCAAGTACCTACAAGCCTCCCTTTTTCAACCACAGCAGCCTGGGCTCCCAGTTGTATGGCCTGTTGGGCACTGGCCAACCCACCTGAGTTGTCCCCTAGCACAAAGTAGTCAACATGCCACACTATATTCATAAGCAAGGCTAGGCAAGTACTTGTGATAATGTTCAACATTTATATCAATTACAATTTACCTAAGGTGGGGGGGGTGGATGCTTGTTTTTTCTTAATTTTCTATTTTTCTTAGGAACAGCGAATACAAGTACAAGTAGTTCTTGATTTATAACCACAACGAGCCCAAAATTGTTGTTGTTAAGTGAGAAATTTGTTAAGTGAGTTTTGCTGCATTTTATGACCTTACTTGCCTCAGTTGTTAAGTAAATCACTGTAGTTGATAAATTAGTAATCTGGTTGTTAATTGAATCTGGCTTCCCCATTGACTTTGCTTGTCAAAAGGTTGCAAAAGGTGATCACATGATCTTGGGACACAGCAAGTCCTAAATATGAACCAGTTGCCCAGCATTTGAATTTTGATCACATGACCATGGGGATGCTGCAAAGCTTGTAACTGAAAAATGGTCATAGGTCACTTTTTTCAGTGCCTTAGTAACTTTGAACAGTCACTAAATGAACTATTGTAAATTGAGGTCTACCTGTGTAGGACATACAAGCTTCACCTTGGAGATTTTGACTCAGAACCTTCACAAGCTTACTAAGCATTCTCATTTATCAAAATCATTGTTTAAAATTGCTTCTAAATAAATAAATATTCTGAAGATAGAAAAACTTCACTCATTATGTTTGGATAGTGTGATGAGAGTGTACTTAGCCTAACTGCTCTAAGTTTTGTCAAAACATGCATGTGGCACAAATGATTTTCACAATGAGGCAAACTGCCCAATTATAAGCTAGTAGTTTTTACCACACAATATGTGTGTTTTGAGGGAGGCCCAGACACAAAACATTGTTTTCCAAGATAGGAAATTGTTGTTGCTATAAAAATATCCAAGTAGCATAATTTTAGTTAACTGGATGAAATGTAAAACACTTTTTTCAGATATTACAGCCAGGTCCAGAGGTTTAACCAGGTCCAGAGGTTTAAGTAGAATGCGTTCAATTCAAGCTTGGATAAAATTTCATTTTCATTTTTTATTTTGCTTTTTAGACAATCCATTTTGCTTTGGATACTGGAATTTGCTTATACCGAATCCAAATGCTCTTCTCCCCATATGGATTTTGATTCTACAAGAAGAGTTTTATTGTATCATAACCAAAACCAAATGGATTCAACAAAAGCTTGGCTACCATTAATGTGAGAAGAGAAAGAAGAAAAATACCCCAAGATTTGGGAATTCCTTTATTGAAAAAATAAAAAGCTGTTTTGGAATCACTTAAAAAATACAGTATAAAAGCAAATCTAGAACCAGCAACACATTAAAAACAGGACATTATACACTGTTTTAGACTAGAAAAAAATCCATATGTTCATTTTGAAGGTAGATATTTTCATGGCTATTTTGTGAGGATTCTTCAGGAAAACGATATGAATGTTGTTGAGGTCATTCTTCAAAATTAGTAATTGCAAAATGAGAACTGAAAGATACATGCTTACAAAATTTGGTGTCCAGTCCAATCCAGATCACAAATATATATGTAAATTGCCTATACAGTCACACTATCAGAACCTGTATATGTCATCTGTTGAATTGGACAATGAACTACAATAAAGAATGTTTCATTTCTTTTTGGATGGACTACCCAAGCATGTCTCTGAGAAATCCCCAAGTAGTCAGTCTCATATATACCTATTGCAACTACAGTATGGCCTCCTTTTAGGAGATCTTACACTCCCTTACCAACTTCATAGGAACAACTTTGCTAGTTTCCCCCTTCGTTCAACAAATTATGTTGCCTGCCATGGAAACTGGATTTCACATGGAAAAAAAGTTAAAAGATACAGTCTTAGTTTACATGGGCTGCTTGGAAGAGCTCCACAAGATCCTTGTATTCTGGGTCAATAAGGTCAGATGGCTTATCTCCCTCATTGTTGGTGGCATCACACTGGGCCCCAAGAGAGATGAGGTACCTGGAAGATCAGAAAAAGAAAAAGTTGTGAAATGCAGCAGACGTTGTAAGGGTCTGGATTAAACTATTTCTGTTTAAAAAAAATATTCAGTCCATTTAAGTTATTCACTGTATGGTTTAGATATCCTTTAGTCACTTTTAATAATTGCAATAAGAATTTGCATTTCAATAATCTCTATTCTCAAATTTCTTTAAGGCAGGTTCACCCCTTCATACTATTCACACCGGGAATATACAACGGTACATAAAAGCTTAGAACTATTTCTGCTGTAGAAGAATCAGAGTTGCAGCTGGAATCCAATAAATTGGTTTCCCCCTGTGAATTGTCCAGCTGACATATACCAACTTCTCTTATACATTATGTTTAAAGCAGTATAGAGGATTTTATGTTAACAAGTGATTCAAAAGATTTTTTTTGTTTCCATTGAAACAACCATCTTTTAAATAAAACATAAGGGTTTCATTTAATATAATTTTTTTTTGCTTGGCATTTTGGCCACAGTTAATCTGCCAATAAATACTATCGGCACTGCTGGTATCAGAATGAGAGCACTGTGAGATAAGAGAGGATTCATCCATCTCTTGGAATATGCCAGCAAGCACTTATTTCTTGTCACTTCAAAGTTCACTACCTAGAAATTCAGTAGTGCAATCAGTTTCCCCTTCTTTTTTTCCTTGGCCATATAATTCCTGCTTATTGAGAAAAGGGCACAGCTGGCTAAGGGGCAATGAGGTAAACAGTCTCTAGCATCTCTGACCTTGCAATGTCAGCATAGCCATCACTACAGGCCATATGCAGAGGTGTCCAGCCCTCCTCATCTTTCTGATTTATGTCAGCGCCGTATTTTATCAAGAGCTTGACGCAATCGAGGTTCCCAGCAAGCACAGCTTCATGGATGGCAGCCAGTCCTAATTGGAAAAGATGATATATCAGATTCTAGTCTGTGACAAATGGGCATTATAAACTGAGGGGGATCGTACCACATTTTTCATCTTAGCACAAGAAAAATAATTCAAGGAAAGAAAAATAACTAAAGCTGTTCAGTTAACATGCATCCACATAGAACTGTTCATGTTTTTAAGATTGTTCACTGTAGGCAAAAAGGAAATAGAAGTTCAATCAAGATTCCTGAGTATGTTTTCTAATTTTTTTGAGAACTATTTGATTAATAAAAGGAATTAAGGAGGGCCAGTCTCCCTAACAGCAAAATAATCCCCAAAGAGACACCTATAGTCCTACAATGCTGGGCTAAAATCATCTAAACCAGTTTTCTCCAACTTGGCACCTTCCATATGAATTAGGGCTGGAGCCCATGGCATTCCTAGCATAGCCAAAACCTATTGGGAAATTCTGGGAATTACCATCCCAACAAAATCTAAAATGTATCAAACTAGGAAGATAAGATATCTTTCAGAAAGATTAAGCTCATCCTGCCATAATTTTACTTAGGATTTTGCAACCTGTAATCGTCATTATTTCTATGCTTCTCACACTTTTTCTCTTGCAATTTTTTCTTGCATAGATTCCCATGCACTATGATAATAACCAAAGTTAATGCCTCAAACACATCAAAATACTTCAAACTTAAGAGT
Organism: Myanophis thanlyinensis; assembly: GCA_017656035.1. NCBI lineage: Eukaryota > Metazoa > Chordata > Lepidosauria > Squamata > Homalopsidae > Myanophis > Myanophis thanlyinensis. The sequence goes on along the minus strand of JAEANM010002261.1, from coordinate 11,737 downwards.
AGGGCATAAGCCTTTGAAGTATTTCTGAGAAGCATGTACTCTATTTTATTGCTCATCCTGGGTTTTTTCATTTGTTTGTTTTGCTATACTGAAGCAAATTACTATGTACATATTACATAAAGGATATAAGTTGGTGAGAGTACTATAAGAAGTTATAGTATTTTAGGCTTATACTCCTCTTGAATGATTCTGTTAAAATAATGTGGGCTATGTGGCAACAGAGAGACAGGAAGGAAGCTCCTTGTTGTTTCCTTAAATCACACACTGAAAATACAACCTAACATTCAACCCATATTTTTCAGTGGGATCAAACAGCTTCCTACACAGCCACCCTCCAACCGGTCTTCCACGTACCAGAGGGATAGATGGTATCCAAGGAGACTTTCCTGGCCCGAATGAAACGTCCTACTTGCTCCAAGTCACCCTGTCGAATGTGGTCCTGGAAGACAACATCATTGGAGAAACGCACAGTCTTGAGGTGTCTTGCATATCGCCTGTACCTAGGACGTGAGCTTGGGTGGTAATATTTCATGGTCACACAAGGAAAAGGAAGCCCAGGTGAGGAAGATGAGCAGACTTAGAAAGTAGAAGAGCTACCTCACAAAGGCGAGATGCAAAACTACAATAATGTCTTGAGATCCAAAGGAGTATCTCCTTCCAAAATCTTGCAAAGAAAAGATGAAGAGGAATCCAGTGATGATTTTCTGTTCCTTTCAGAGGTTGTTGGTTTTTTTTAATTTGACAGCACAGCATGTGGTGAAGATCTGTGGTGGAGTGATGGTTTCCCCTCAGAGTTTCTTGTTATATAGCCTTCCTATGGCTATTTTGAGGACACTCAGCTCATACTTGTTGCCATGAGATCTTGTAATTGAGATGCCTTGCCTGCAGCCACCCCTTTTGAACATAAATTAGAATCTCAGCTTACAGCCCACCTGTTGATGAGTGGTAGTCAGCAGGTCCAGCTTGGACTGCAGTCTACAACCAACAGCCTCAGATTTTGCAAGCACCATTTGCAATACTCTACATTACTTTCTGGAATCTGTTGGCAGCCATTTGCACTTTTCTCAAAACTAGTTCACGGCTGTCATTATAGGGAAAGATTCAAAAACAACAGTTATAGAAGTGAAAAGCTTCTACAGTGAAGAATTTTTATTACATGAATAGCAATCAATATTTCTGCTATTTTTAAGGTAGCTAGGCATTTTCTTCAAAGAGTTTATGCTTTTAATTTGCTTATAACTTGGAAATCCAGCATTTGCAAAAGATACGAGTAGAAAGTGATCAAGGGGAACAATCCAAGGAATCATGCTTACTCATGTCAATTATCAATTATTTCATTGTTAATATGTGTAACATACATTCTGTACAGCTGTGTGAATTCAGAACTGATCCCTGTATATGAATGTAAATGAATTTTATCTGATTTAAGCATATATACACTTCTTGTACGAAATAGGAAGAATGATACCAATTTTTAGGAATGTGAGGTCTGCAACAGAGAGTATGAAAGACCATAGCTATTTTGTGATTTTTATTCCATTTACCTGCTTTGCATAACTATAGCCACTTAACTGCACTAGAACTGGAAGAGTCTAAGTTGCACTATATGAATGCGACTTAAGAGTTGCAAGATATTCATTTTGAGAAAGAATAAGAATAAACAGGAAATAATGTTCAGCTGGAGCTTTTCTGCCTGTTTCATATATCCAGAGGAGGTCTGGGTGCATAAATCTGACCAGGGGAAGTTGTGTTACAGAGCATCAGGATTAAAAGAAAAGGAAAGCCCTCCAACTTTGTTGACCAATAGGAGAATCCATGTGAATTCAGGGGAGACTCCACTAAGTGGATTCTTTGACCAGTTACCAAAAATATCTGAAGAGAAATTCTAATAGTAGTTACTTCCCCTCTAGGGATGAATTTTTCTAGTCTAGTTATATCTAAAATCTCATGCACCGCCTCAGCTATAATGTACATTTTATGTTACGATCTGCACCAAAGACTCTGTTGATCTTGTTATACAGCCAAGAATTCTAAGCAAGGGCCTTGTATTTGCAGCTCTGGAGATATTTCAGCCATTGTTAACAGCCATCTTCAAGAATACAGTATATTTGTTTTTTGCATTATTTTTAGTACATCCAACGAGTTGCAATTTTGAATGATTAATTTTACTACTTTGATTCAGAAGAAAACTATTTTTAAAAAGAAATTCAGAATGGGTCAAAATCAAATTTAGCTGACCAAAGAGCAGAGGTTTTCAGAACATTGAAATACTACAATTTCTTGATTTTGTTAGATTTTAAGACAGACTATTTTTTAGTTATATTTTCCACTGAAAGTTCCAATCTGCCTATCTAATTTTAAAATTGCATAACAGTGCTATTCATTTAGCTTATTTTTACCGAACACAATTGAACCTCTGTAGACATCAAATCATATTTAACTTCCTGGAGTCTTGGTTGACATTTTTATAGTAGACTGTTAGATCTAGAAATAACCAATGAAGAATAATCTTACAATTCCTACGACCTCTTTACTTGTATCTGTTGAATACCACCCGCAACTCATCACCCCTTTGGCAGAGAGACTTGATGAGATGCACATTAGCTCTCATTTTTCTCTTGGGAAAAATAGGAAGCCAAGCTACTTTTCTAAAAGGAAAACTGTTGTCATCAACAGCAAGTGAAGCAACAAGAGGTTCTGATACTTCACACAGTTTTCAGCTGCAAATTAATCTGTGTTGTGCAGGTTGAAGGTATTCACTGCTTGAAACAAGAAATATGGTTTCTGTTCCAACTTTTGATACCACTATCAAGTGCGGTTAAACTATTAAAATTAGAAAGTGCTGCTGGGCCGCAGACTATTATCTTCCTAGCGGCCTGATACCAGAAAGATGCTTGGACTGATATTGACTATTCAAATGAGTTCTCATCTTAAACATCTGGAGGCTAGGGACATTTCATATTATCTTAAGTTAAAAATCTGGGCACCAACAACACACAAGGCAGGAAGTAGACTTGTGGGTTTTTAGCAAAAGGTAAACAATCCCTTACCTGTATGTGATACAAGCAATGGGAAAGGAAGACCAAAACATCTGGAGGACAGCAAGTTACTTATTCCTGCTGCAATTACTACTGAAGCATAGCTCTCCTCAGCCCCAACCATCACATCCAATTAAAAGGGTTGCTTAGTTAAAATTCAGCAATATTAGGAGGAACCCACCCTAACCTAAGTTCTTTCTCAATGACTTCCTTTCAGGGCCCATACTACCAAAAAACCAAGTGTTGCAAGTTGTCCAGCTGTTGGTGTGAAACGATAACCCTGCACATAAAAGTACTTTCTAGACCAGGAGTGGGCAATAGTGGCTCTTTTATGAATTGTGGACTTCAAATCCCAGAATCTCTAGGTAAGGCAATCTAAATAAAATAGAGAAAACATTGTGAGGTGTTTAAGTGTAAGGAACCCTTTTCTAATGTTTCCTCCATTTTATTTAGGTTGCCTTGCCCAAGGATTCTGGGATTTGAAGTCCACAAGTCATAAAAGAGCCACAATTGCCCACCCCTGGTCTAGACTTTACTGCTAAACATCATAGACACAGGTAAAAAAAATACTCTCCTAAATCTTCATAGAAGGAAAATGAATTTAAACAGCCATGCAACCACCAGGAATCTTTCAATCTTACATATTTATACAAGCAAGAAAGTCACAGTGGAGATGCACATAAAAAATTACAACAGTGCCATGGTTGCAGGGAGAGGCATGACATGTCATATAAACACCAAAACAGCATATTTGCATAATACAGGGCTATTGCTATGGAAATTCTTAAATTTATGTGTACAGGCATGAATAGTTTTGATGGTGAAATGCTGTTTAAAATAAACTAAGCAACAAAAACTGTTTCAAAAATTGCCTGACATCCTCCTCTTCTGCCACAACTGAAAAGAAATTGTCAGCAAGCTCTCCTGCGCTTCAACAACAAGCAGCAGCTTGTTTTCTTCGGCTACAAGTAATGAGGCACATTCACTCTCATCATATGATAGAATGACATAGTTGCTTACACAAATATTGTTCAATTGTGGAGGCCAACAGTCCAGGACCTCATCCATAAAGCAGGTAATAGTTGCACATTACATACTTCTCTGGTCATTTCTTTGAATTAGAAGGAATTCAAAGCTCGATGACCTTTAGAAACAATTTGTACTTTGATGATCCTGAACGTAAGCTCTGCACTTTGGGATGACAAGGATTTCTCTGTGACATACACAGAGTTGTCCTTTAAGTGATACTTAAAGTTAAAATTATATCTGGATTACCTTATCACAAATTTTGAAATAAAGATGCTGGGATAATGTACAGGACTAAACAATCTACTCTGATTCAGAAAACACATAAATTATAGGGGTGCCGCCAACTGAAAAAGTTACCAAATACACTGAAGTTCGAAATTCTATCCAAGAAAAATCTATATATACTAGGATTCAAACCAAGCACTCCAGGAACTCTTATTTCAAAAATGAAGAGGGTTTTTTTTTCTCCCATTAAGAACAATCGGTTTCAAATCTAAGGAATAAAAGCAAATCATTTTAGAAGTATCTTTTCAAGTGAATACTATAAATACATGAAAGTCAGAGGATACAGAATGATCCTTAAGGCTACATGCTTCTGGCATAATTTGACGGGAATCCTTCAAACTACTACTACTGGTACATGCCACTAAATACAGCAAAGTCCTACAGCTGAGGAATATCAACCGAGTAGATCTATATATATTTAAAAGTGATTGCATGCTTTTATAAATCTAAAATCTAATAGTAGTATTTTTCTGATTAATTTTTTTCCAGCTCATAATTTTGCGGTTACTCAGTTTGGCTTGTATTGACTTCAAGTACTATACTAAAAATTCATTCCCAGCTTTACTTAATAAAAAGCTGCTCTATTGCTCTTTTTTTATATGAAGCCATCACAAAGGCACTGATTAAAAAAAAATTTTTTTTTTCTCAACAATAAAGTCAACCAGTCTTTTTTTAAACCTAGGAATTGGCACATGCAACAGGAGTGGATAAATGCATGTCTTCCTTTTACTTTTCCCCCTGTAGTTTCTAAGTGCAAAGATGGTAAATCCACCCCCCAATTTCCTTTCCTTTCAGCTTTTGAAGTATTGAGTTATCTACAATTACAGTGAGCTAAAGAAAAGGGGAAATAGGAACACAGGTCTTGCTACTCCTGGTTTATCATAATCAGTACACCATCAGATAAGCTATATGAAATAATCCACTAATGCGATTAAATTTCCTGATTCTCAATGCTCCATGCATTGCAACAAGCAAAATAACTGAAGTGCAAAATCTGATGTAATTATCAGAAGTAAGATGAATGATCTTTCCCACAGCCAAAGATATTTATACTCCTTCCCAAAGCATTAAAGCAGAAATGTTCAACTCAGAGAACTAATACACCACAAACATTCCTATCCTGTATCCAATTCAGAATACTGGTCATGACGAGAATTTGCAGTACTTAATTTACTAGGCTCATTCCTCAGACCCCACTTCTTATAAACCAATCTCCCGTAAAAACCATACTCCCTTTTGTCTGTTGGTATTTTTAGTGCTTTTTTTACTTGAGATTCCTAACTAAGACATGATATAGTTAAAATAAGTTTGATCCAGCCCAATTATCCTTTCTTACACCTTAGGACTGTGAGGGCAAGAACAATACAGCAGCAAGGTTAGTAGTAAAGTCCAGCATACTTTATTAATTTATTTAGACTAAGTGTAATTATGGAATTATAGTATACAGTAAATTGGATGGAAAGTCAGAATTGATGTATTTTTTTATTTTATATTTTTATGTATTAGCTGAAACGCTGCATCTAGTTTAATTTTAATCTGGACAATTACAATTCTAAGACACACATCACAAAACAGAATTTGGCGGAGTGATAGCCTAGAGCAGCAGGGGTGTCAAACTCCATCGCTTTGGGGGCCAGATCATAATGTATCACAACATTTTGTGCCTTTGCAGAACCAGGATGGGCATGGCCTCCACAGGCCATATCCAACTCCCAGGCTGCCATTCTGACAGGCCTGGACTAGAGCAATTAGCATGAGTTCCTGCTGCCGAAGACACAAAGTTGTGTAATGTATTGCTCTTTTTGTATTTCCTATGTTTTCCAAGCATTGACTCTTTATCAGAGTTTGATTCAGATACCACATCCTTGCTGTTTGAATAACAAGCATTTAGAAAGTAATATTTTGAATACATTTCCTTGAATTTAAATATTTGTACACAGATTTCCTCTATAGAAATGCTTTTTCTGTGCTTCATATAATCTAGGACTAGTTAACATTTCTGTCTGGATGAAAACTACGATGCAAACAAATAATTTTATAATCCTTCTTAAAACTAACCTCCAAATTTAAAGAAAACAGCAAGATTCAGAAGAGTATTAAAATTAACTTTTATTTGGCCAATGAGTTCCATTACTTTGAGCATCATGGATGCTTAAAAATGAATTCCATTGAAACACATCATCCTCTTTGTAATACAGACTTTCCATAGCTCTCAAGTATCCCCACAAAACTCCTAGTTATCAAGTGTCCTTTTTTTGTTGCATTCAGAGAAGTTATTTCCCAACAGTGCCCAGAAAACCCATTTGCAAAATAACCATGTAGATAGCAAGGCTTTTGTTTCATTGCAGGTGAGATAGCAACTGAAGTTAGATTTCGCTGTAGGTAAGGAAGCAACTGGACTCTCATTCCTCAGCAATGGTTTCCTACACTTTCAGATCTTTGGATGACAGAAATAAATTGTACAATATAAAGAGAACATGAGACTATGCAATGAGTTAAGAGGACCTACTATACCCCACTTAGTCCCTTGGTCAGCCTAATGATTTCTTCCACACTGGAATGGTCCGGGGTGAGAAAAAAAAACCAACAGTAAAGCATAAGGGGAAAAAAGCTGGGACATAACCAAGAGTCTTGCTGGGTCAACAGCAGCATATGTCATTTAGACAAAGTGTGATTAATGTTTAAGGATGCCTTATTCATGAAATTTCCAAGTTAGTTAGGCAATAGGACATATTATCATTTCAATCTGCTTCTACCCAGGCTGCAATACTCTAAAGGAAATGTACATCACAGTTTGCAAATGAAAGAAGAGAAGACAGACAAGAAAAAAGACCCAGCAGTTTGCCAACTAGTCAGATCCTTCTTCAGCATAGAATAAAACTAGATTTGTTTGACAGGTTAGAGGAATGGGTTAATTTCCCTGGATTCCCAACCAGTTTCAGTCTTCTGGTTAGAATTTGTTTGCTGACTTGCTTGAATTGGCAGCCACAGCATAGTGTCTGGGGATATGCAGATGGGACTTCTGTTTACAGTTCATCTTTTTGAGCTGCATTTTCTTCTTCCTCTTCAACCTCTGGCTCCTCTTCTGCATCCTCTAGATCTTCCAGATCCTGTTTCAATGAAGAAAGGATTGGTCAACTGTTTGGAGATGCTTGTGTCTCTAGTTAGATTCTCTAGACAATACAGAGTATTGTGAGAGCAGTTGCTATAGCCCTTACCAGTACAGTAATTCAGGATCTGCCGTTATGCTCGAAATGTAACTAACTTAATGGGTCTTCTACTGAGACATGCAAAACCAGGAAAATCCCATGTATTCCAAGAAACTATATAAAACCAAACAACAGGTAGCAAAATGCTAAAAGCACATTGTCCACAAGTGTCTCCATACAGCAGATAGAAGGGATTTCAAGGCAGTGGGATACAGTTAGGTTTCCCACATCTTCTGTAAAGTTACAATCTTTTTAATGAATAAAAATCAGAAAGGGGTATGACTTTATCACACATAATGTAATTTCCCAATTTCAAAGTACCTGTCACAGTTCAGATACCAAACATAACTAAACTGCCATCCTCCAGTTATTATGTAAAGTTGTCAAGAAAGAGGATCTACAAACTGATATTATAGGCAGAAAAAAAGATTGTTTTTATTGCATCTAAACTCTAGAATGTGACCCACTAGTTATAGTAAGGAAAGTAAAAACTATATTAAAACATTTGACCCAGTCAATAATGCCACACTATTCAAAAATAATAAATGTCTTTTATATAATAATTAATAGTTAATGTTTCTGGATAATAGACAAAGAGCCAGTCTGGTATGGTGCTTAAGGCACTAGGCTAGAAGCAGGAAATCTGCGTGTTATATTCCCACCTCAGGCATGAAGCCAGCTGGATAACATTGGGCCAGCCACTTTCTCTCAGCCATAGGAAGCAGGCAATAGCGAGTCACTTCTGAAATCTTGCCAAGAAAACTACAAGGACTTGTCTATACAATCACCAGAAGTCAACACTGACTTGAAGATGCGAGCACACACACACACACACACACAAAATCCTGTTTACAGGACGGGTTCAAAGGATCATATTGATTATAACTCTGTTTCATATGGTTTTTTCTCAAAGAGCAACCATTGACTGCTTATCTTACTTCAATGTTCATTTAGTTTACAGACCTTGAAGGTCTAAAATGCAAAGATTAGTCATAAAGTTATTTCTTCATCTCCATTCTAATTGTGGTCAATAAATGGGGCAGAATGAAATGAGGAGTACCTGTCACCAAGTAGAATCTGGTACAAAATGTTAAATCAGAAAAAAGAAACAAACATTCACTTATGTTTAAAGAAGAGCTCCATTGCATGTATTTGAATCACAAGATTGATTCTCTACCAGAATAGAGCAGAGATCCTGGTCTTTTTACACACAGAATTGTTTCTAATTTTGATCCTACCCAAACCTTTGTTTAGTCAAGCCATTCAGAAAAAAACTAGTAGTCAGTACTTTTTGATCTACTCTAAACCACTGATCCCATCTTCAACTAATAACCCAATAACACTTCTAATTACTAATTTTTCTTTTTTGGCTAATCCTGTTTTGAATTAGATCTCACAAAACAAAGGTTGAGAATAAATATGCCTTCAGAAATGGTATATATCAGATTAAATGAAACATAATTTTATAAAATTATAATAGTTGTAATTTTTTGAAATTCATTGGGTCAGTTAAGAGTAAGCTAAACTGAAATGAAACAGGCAGTATTTTGCTTCACCTTAGCAATAGCAATTAAGACTTATATACTGCTTTATAACGCTTTACAGCCCTCTCTAAGCGGTTTACAGAATCAGCTTATTGCCCCCAACAATCTGGGCCCTCATTTTACCCACCTTGGAAGGCTGAGTCAACCTTGAGCCTGCTGGGATTTGAACTAGCAGTCAGCAGAATTACTGCAATACTGCACTCTAACCACTGTGCGCCAACGAGGCTCATGTATTATGCCAGGTATAGTGCCCTCAAATCATACAACAATCAAAAAGGACCTGAACTGTTTCCCCTCCCCTAATGGTGCAAAACAGGGGTCCCAAATTCCCCCACCTTGGGGTCTATGGACTGACACTGGGCCGCAGCATGCCAGAAATCAGGCCATGCAAATAAGTGAAGCTCTAGCCACAGGATGCAGGCAACACGTGAAACCGCACACCCCTCCAGTCTGCAGAAAAGCTTCTCTCCACAGAACCGATCCATGGTGCCCAAAAAGTTGGGGGTAACTGGTGTAAATATCTCACAACATTGGATAACAAACCGATGTTGGAGTTTCCATCTACACATTAAAAATGGTAAAGAATGTGCTCTAATGCTTGCCATCAACAATAACTACAGATGCCTACATCCCCATCCCTTAGTAAGCAACTTGAAATCACCACTATAGAATCTATGTACAGGAATTCTATAGGACTGTCAGATATAATATGCCATGGGCGAGTTGCTAAATTCTCACTTGCCAATATAAATGGAAACTCCACAGCAATTCAAATTTTGTCCTTTCATATTTACCCTTTAAATAACACTCAAAAGTATAATAGCATAGTAGCAGAGCTAATAGCATCTCTGTCAATGAAACAGAGAGTAGTTATGCATGCTAAAAGCAACAACTCTGTGACTGAAAGATGATGATGGGCTTTTGTCTGCTCACTGAAGATTCAATCTCACAACAACTATGGGTTGTTGGACCAAGGCTAAGGGGAATGCAAACAATGTTTTTTCAGCATTTTTCTGAACAAGGAAATGTTTTTATAGGCTCCTACATTTTACATGGCCTCAGTCTACATGGAATTGCAGATATTCTGAACAGCCTTACTGCTGTGTCCCAGCTCATTCTGGATATCACCAGCTGTGTTTTGTTTACAGGTTGCTATGGAACTAACATTCTCTGCTGCCACAGTAAGCCATAACTAGATTTACAGGATAGAACTGCCACTTCCTTGGGGATCTGACTCGTGTCCAGGAGCTGGATATCGGAGCAGAATATAATAATCCTAAGATACTCACATTCTCACCTACACCACCATCTTTTCCACCGCTTTCCAGGAACTTCTTGAAACCTTCCAATGTCCTCTCTCCATTGTAATCTACAACCTAAAAAAATCCCAAAGTAATAAGAATTATTACCCAGAAACAAATCTAGGGCCTTAGTGGATGAAGGATTGACTTCTGAACAGCAAAAAAATAAAAATAATAAATAAGAAGAGAGAAGGTTAGAAAATTCACCTTCACCCACATGAGTCAAAGAAGAGCCAGCCATTAGATTCCCATGAATGCTGCAAGGGAAAAATAGAGCACCATCCTCTATTAAACTATTTTTCCTATACACCAAGGCATACATGCACCCAAACATAGCCCAAAGCAGGCTGGGGGAACCATTTCCCCCTCTGTCAAGTTTCAATGTACAATTGCACTCACCGTTCTATCAGGGCCGGCAGGGAAATACTTGAGGGTAGGGAAACTATGGACCTTCACAGCCTCAACTTCATTTGCTGTAGAGTCCATCTTGGCAACAATGATGTTTTCATGGTCTTTGTAAGTTTCTCCAAGTTTATCCCAAATGGGAGCTAACTGTTTGCAGTGGCCACACCAAGGAGCATCTACAAACCAAAAGATGATAAATTATTTTAACAGCTGTTCCAGCATCCACAACTCTCTCCCCCTTTTTTTAAATTTGGCTGATGAAAAACTTTCCTCTTATTAATCTCATATAATTTCAAACAAGATAAACATGCATGTATACACCTACGTTGCTATCAGTAAAATACTTACAGAACTCCACAAAGACATTCTTATTTTCATCAAAAGCCACCTCCTCAAAGTTCTTTCCAACCAGAACTTTGACAGGCTGCTTGTCCCAGTCATCAGAAATCTCTTGGCTCATCAGGTGGGGCTGAAATACACACAGAAAAGCAACAACATGAGAGCAACTGCATGGAATGTGTCAATGGGCAATTCCTACACCCATTGCTCCAAAGTGCACAGCAACTGACAATCCAGACTATAAAAAGGCAGGTTAATATATATTTGCTTCTTCAAGGTCACACCCCCATCCCACGACCCAAACGTATCTGAGTTCTTGCATGAAAGATGCATAGAGCAGTAGTAGTAGTAGTATGTATATTAAACTGTTACTGCCCAATCAGAAGTGCATAGCACAGATATAAAAATGAAGTGATTATGATGTTCTAGTTGGTTTCAAAGGAAGGATTTTTTTACAGTATACTTCAAAGAAACTGATACCCCAGATTTCCTCATTATTTTGATTAAGATATAGACCAGGGGTAGGGAACCTTGGCTCTTTCATGACTCATGGACTTCAACTCCCAGAATTCCTGAGACAGCACCTC
>JAEANM010002260.1:3810-25007 GCA_017656035.1 Myanophis thanlyinensis | reverse complement strand
AGAGAGAGAGAGAGAGAGATCCTACGGCCAAAAGCTGAACTCCCGCGTTAGCAGCACCAATCCAGATGTAGAATGAAGAGGGAGGAAAAAAATAGCCCAAAGCAGTTGTAGCAGCTTCGGGCAGGTCTCACTCAAATCTGGACGCCAGCACGCCCTCCTCTCTCCCCGTTTTTAACTTGGGATTTTTCTAACGCGCGTGGAGACAGGAGAGGAGAAAAGAAAACGTGGTTAAGGAAAAGTTGGTGGGAAAGAAGCCAGAGGCTCCTCCTTTTAAGGTTTGTTGATCTCTCTCCCCCCCCCCACCACCAAAAGCAACCACCCCCTTCCCGGGAGAGAAAAAAAAAACGCCTGAAGTTCTCGCGGGCAATTCGGGTGCAACAGCGAACTCTCCGCGGGGAGCGAGAAGGGCCAAGCGGGCCCCAATGAAGCCCTGCAAGAAAGGCGACCACAACCTGAGGACTTGAAACTAGGCGCAACCGGAGTTGCTTTTGCATTCCTCCACTTCGGGTGTCGGGCAGCTCTCCATCCCCCCACCCCACCTCACCTCCCCACCCCGGGATGCTGCTGGGGCTGCTCTCGGTGTGGCTGCTGAGCTCTTCGATCAGCTTGTGCCGCGGCTACTTCGACGGGCCGCTTTATCCGGAGATGTCCAACGGGACGTTGCATCACTATTTCGTGCCCGACGGGGACTACGAGGAGAACGACGACCCGGAGAAGTGTCAGCTGCTTTTCAGGGTGAGCGACCGCCTGCGCTGCACAGCGGACGGGGAGGGTGGACGCTCGCATCCCGCGGCGGCGGCGGCACCCGCTCTGACGCTGCGCGAGGAATTCACCCTCCTGGGCCGGCAGGTGGAGGACACGGCGCGCGTGCTGGAAGGCATCCAGAAGAGCATCGCCTACGACCTGGACGGCGAGGAGAGCTACGGAAACTACCTGCGCAGGGAATCCGCGCAGATCGGGGACGCCTACGCCAACTCGGAAAAGTCGCTGGGCGAGCTGGAAAACAAGTTCCGGCAGGGCCAGGAGCACGAGAGCCACGAGGAGAGCCGCCTCAACGACGACTTCCTGGGAATGCTGGTGCATGCGCGGGCCCTCCTCAAGGAGACGCTGACCGTCTCGGTCGGCCTGCGGGACAAGTACGAGCTGCTGGCGCTCACCGTCCGGAGCCACGGCGCTCGCCTCAGCCGCCTCAAGACAGAGTATCTCAAGGGCTGAGCGGAAGCGGCCGCCTCGCTGGGCTTCGAGCGACCCTCTTTTATTCCAACACCCACCCAAGCCGGCCGGACTCTTGCCGGGCACGCTTCCCCCACGGACGGACTTCCTCCATCACATCCCGCCCGACCCTTGCTAAATTTACCTCAGTGCAGATTATGGGCGATTTTCAGCCGAGCGCCTTGAAAGAGCAAAAATAAAAGGGCCTGCCTTTAGGTGGCGCGAAAGACAATTCAGACGACAAATCGACAGTTAATTGTTTCCCGGGGGGGGGGGACAGATGGGGGCGCTCTTTTTGCTAGGCACCCAAAACAATCCAGAAGAGTTGTCATCCGCCTATTTTTAAATTCGTTTCTTAGCTTTCTGACAGATGGAAATTCGAGTTATTGGGGAAGTGGGGTGGTGTCTTGTGTCAGTAAAAAGAGCGTTTGTTGGGATTCTAACTGGCAAAACTTGGAAAGAGGCGCACAAGCTTGCTTTATTGCATTGGTCCGCATTCTTTTGCATAATGTATCTGAAATAGGGGGAACAAATAAAGTGACCATTGGCACAATCTATGTACTTATCTTAGTAACTCATTGGGCTGGCTTCTCCAATGATTAGGTTGCAAGTTTTTACTCAATTACTTGGAAGCTCTATTGAGGGGAAAAAAGTGGATTTGGAGTCAATATTTATAAGAGTTGCTGTGATTAAAAGCTTTGAAGATGATTCCTCTTAAATGAGTTTAAAGAGGTAAACAATGGGATAGTCAAACATCTCAGTTCTGGAGAATTGGGAGTATCTGTTATGTTGCAAGAGTTTTATAATCTATTGGTCACAATTCAGCAATGTAATATACACTTAAACCTACTGATTTATTGCTTTATGTAATGTAATGTATAACCATGGGGCAGAGGAGAATGGCTATAGACAGGAGATGCTAAGTATTGAACCTTGTCCTCTAGTTCTTTCAGACAAAATCTTTTGAACTTCCATGGTGATCCAGTATTACTGAAAACAATTTATAGAATTTCTGGTGCCAAGGTTTCCATAGCTTTTATTTTGCTTCTGTTCAAAATAAACTACAACTTTGCCTCATTCCACATTGATAATTGAGGAACTCGGTTAAAGTAATGTATTAATCCTTTTACTGATTGATCATAACTATCCTAGAAATTTGTGATGTTATCAATAGTTTGGGGGAAATTACAGAATTATAGTTTGAGGAAAATTATTTCATTTTAATTCATCAGGAAAACAAAAAAGATAATGCTTTATGTTGGATGTGAAAGTAATTTTCCCCATCATTTTACTGAGTGTTTTATGGAAATTCAAATGTTCATTCGAACAAGAATATGATAACTATAAACATCCACTCAACAACAGATAACAATTGTATTTTTTCTCCCAGTTTTATTTTTATTTGCCCTGAATCATGATCACCAAAAGAAATGTCTTTATCATTATTTTTTTAAAAAAAACATGCTATTCACAGAATAGAAAAGTACAGTTCTCTAGTACTTCAGTAACAGTTGTAAATCTCATACACTTTGTTCACAATCTGTGCAGAGTACATAACTGGTTGTGTTGTAAACTTTACTAAGAATAGGCATCATAAGATAATATTCTGGTGTCAGAAGACCAGTTGCTTCAACTATAGTTTGATGCAGTGGATATTCTAAAATAAGTTTTTTAAGGGCAAACCAATCCCTATGGTTTCCCAGGAAAACTCGGCCAAATTGGAAGCAATAACTCACTGTGCCTCTCCCTGTTCTGCACAAATGGCTTTAAATTCCTCAAAGAGATTTTGCAGAACTAAAGCTACTGTTGAATGTTGCTTGGCTCCTTCTAGGATAACAATTTCCTTCCCAAAGAATTCTTTTGAATTGCCAACAATTAGGCAGATAGTGAAACAATTTATCAATCCAAGAATGCCTAGTCTACATTGTAATGTTCCACAATTATGATGTCCACAGAGTTCTATAGAAATTTTTGTATTATGTTGATAAAATAGGCATAGGCTCTGGAAACAAAAAGATTTAATAGATTTTTGCTATTGGTACTCTACTGTAAGGTTATATGGTTTTTGTTTCTGGAATGCTGCAACAAACCAAGTTAACTCCTTCAAAACAAATGAAATGGTGACAATCCAAACCAAGCTGATAAAAATAGGTTTGAGGTTTTTGTTTGTTTGTCTCCTTTTTCATAAAAAAATCAAATTTAAGTCAGTGAGATTAATTTAAATTTGTTCCATTTTTCAGAAGAAAATGGCTGAGATGCTCAAGGCTTCTAAAATCAAATAGAGGGACAGTCAGCAAAGTTCCAGAGAAACTGAACAATAGCTTTACACTATAACTTAAGACCAAATGACAGTAGCCAGTTTTCATTACTGTAAAATACCCTTTCCTCTTTTGGCCGATATATATTATCGCTAATACTGCTTTAACTGAGTGCTTCAACTGAGCACTAACCCCACTGATTGTGGTAGGGTGATGCCACATGTTGAATGATACTCTGCAGTTGTATGATATGTGACACATTTCTTAGTCAAATAGGATATTTGGAAATAGGTACTAGAATATCAGGTTATGGTTATGACCAAAAGATACTCAGAAAAATTAAAAGATACTAATTTTCCTACCATTATCCTCAAAGCAACAAGAATAGATTTGCATGGTGCTGAATTCTATAGCTCTCAATTTTTTCATTAAAAAACATATTGATATGTAGGATAAGACCACAAAGGGTCTGATTTTCCCCTTTTGAAAAGTTGAGGATTATAGTTATGTAGTGTTTACAAGAGCAATATTTCCAAAACAACAACAGGATTACAATGGCTTCTACACAATGTTTTCTTTAAACATATTTAATAATGTCATTCCACCAACAAAACTTAATCAGGTTTGCAAATCCATGAAATTGGGCACATCATCGTATATGCTGTATGTGAAAATGCTGTCATTTCTGAGACAGTTCATGTCTTCACCTTTCCATAAAATGTATGCATTTTTGCAACAAAGTATAATCCATAAAAGAAAAAACATGGCAGCATCAGCTTCATTCCTATCAAATAATGCAAGGGGACATGTTTTAAGAGAACATAATTCAACAAAAAAATGCAGCATCATGAAGTCCCATTGAACTTAAAGCTAATCATCGCTTGAATCTGTCTTTGGCATTAATTAGACTTCAGTTTTAGTGGAATTAAGTTAGAATTACTTATTTCACCTACAGTAGATTTTTTTTAATTATCACAGCAAGGCAGAATATTTTATTGAGATAACTTACTAAAGTGAAAGATTGCCATCTAGCGCTTTAGAAAGTGTGATATGATTACTTTGGAAAAATCCACAAATAGAATCAGCTTCTTAAAATGCAATTTATTAGCTGTGTGTTATAGTTTTTAACCCAAAAGTGCTTTTTCAAAAGGCAAAGGACTTTGTTTTCCTTGAAACTGCCTTTTGAAAAAACACCTTTGGGAATCCATGACCCAGATGACTGAGAATCTTCACAGACATTTATGATTTTTAAATTTATATTGCAACTTTAATACAAGAAATATATGAAGCATTCTAAATTTTAATATCTTTTTTATATTATATTCCACTGATTATCTCCAATGGCAGATGATATACTGTTTTTTATTTTCTCTAAAACAAATGTTTAAATATTAAAAACGAGCCAAGAAATTTTGGCTTCATATCTTGGGGTCTATGACTCTGTCTTAACCAAACTCTTTTCATTCTTACTTTCTTTCATTTGATTTTATTACTCTCCCA
Organism: Myanophis thanlyinensis; assembly: GCA_017656035.1. Classification (NCBI taxonomy): domain Eukaryota; kingdom Metazoa; phylum Chordata; class Lepidosauria; order Squamata; family Homalopsidae; genus Myanophis; species Myanophis thanlyinensis. Next base: position 20,037 of record JAEANM010002260.1, on the reverse strand, counting down.
GTTACATACAATCTTTGACCAGAATCTGAGCTCCAATTGCTTCACCCAACAGGCTGAAATGGGCATGGGTTGTCTATACCCAGTCCTAGGTTTTCTGGAAAAAAATATCTATGATATTCTCATAAATCTTGTAATTTAATTTGGGAGGATGCCTAAACAGAATGGATTTTCCTTGAGATTTTTTTAGAATAAGAAATTTAGGGTTTGTAAATACTGTGGGGTGCTCTGCCAAATATTTAAAGCAGGGGTCTTCAAACTTGACCCCTGATTTAAAGCTATGTTTCCTTAGCTTTTAAAAAATAAAAATTGTAAATAATACTTTTATTTCATTATAAATCTTCATTTTAGGGGTCTCAACAGAGCCATACTCCTATAGTTTTAATAATATAGATACCTTACATGTTAGTTTGCTTGCCTATTTTCATTCTATATTAAACTGTCCCCTTTTCTATTATTATTCTCGCCCTTCCTTTGCATTATCATTTTTTTCTTTATTATTCACAGTATGAATCCATATTTATGAGGAGCAGCTGCTTTTCCCCCTCAAGATTCAATAAAACAAATTTCCTTGAAAGACTAATTTTTACTATATAAATGTGTTTGGCTCCTAAAGCTAGTTGTAGTTATTTTAACATCCATCATCAATAATTTTATCCTTTCCATGCTTTTTGCTAGCTTTTGTTTTTTGAAATCATTTATCTTCTTGGACAACAGCAAAACTGCATGGATGGATTTTTTAAAAAAACTATTGTTCCAAATTGAATATTAATTCAATTAATAAAATTCAATAACTAATGTTAACTTTCAACATGGCAAAACAAACAATTTTTCATTTATTTAGTTTTAATATATATTTAAGAAATACTTTAAAATGTGTTTAAGTCTTGCAATTCAGAGAGATGTTAAAATTTATCATAGGCTTTGGACAGATTTTTCTTTCAGAATACCAAGGATTTTTTTGTAGATTTTGTGCAATTTGATAAAACTTGGTTTATTAAGTCCAGTTTACAATGAACAGGATAAAAGTGATACAAAACAGATTAAGGCAGCTACAGATTTAACTGCTGTGTAAAAGGAACTTACAGTTCAATTCCCTTTTCAACTTACTAAAGAAGAACTGTAGGTGGCTGTAGGTGCAGGAGGATTCTTAAACTAAATATACCTATATCTACTGCAATCTTCCCTAAATTCCTATTCTCTTTGTAAATTCATTTTCCCTGTGCACATTGTCCTAAGGTTTAGACTACATGACAAAGATCCTCTTATATTTTCTATAAATCCTTGGAATATTAGAAAAGTAAGCATACTATGTCTGGGCTGCAGAAAGTCAGAGGACAATTAGATAGCAATAAAAGCTGAAATTTTCTGCTGCCATCTAGTGGTTATCCAGATGTTTGTAATCTAAGATGTTTGTAGTCTAAATACAGTATGTGTGATTTTAATTACCTACGGTTCCATTTGCTTGGAAAAATCAAAGGCAATCGAAAAACAAATCAACAGAAGATCAGGTAGGCAGTTATTATTGACCCTAATTCAAACCCAGCCTTACAGGAGCTCAAAGGAAAAAATGAAATCCATTAGGCCGTAAAAGGTTGGAAATAGCCAACTGTCTCTCCACATTTCATAGATAGCATTCACTCTGGTTTGGCAATTCCTCCTGGCTTGGAATTGCAATGACAGAAAATTTTTGTGTAGCCACTCCATAGTTGGAATTCAGTCACAATTATAGTCCCTGGAAGAGATTATATAATCTCTTTTCTCTGAATTTTCAATAATACCGGACATGGACTTCGAATGGAGCAATATTGGAGCTTTCTGTGGAATCATATTGTTATACTTTTGTTGAATAACTTGACTGAATTTGTTCTTGAGTATGTACATGAAGAGGTTAGCAGAAAAAAAATCTAAATGTTTTCCAAAGGGGTGGAGCTCTAATCAGAACTTAATGAAAAAAGAGATTGAATACTGAGCCCTGTCCCAAAGGTTGACCCAATTAGTATATATGAAATTGTGAAGCAAAACACTAATATCATAATCTTGCTAGTTTGGAAATTATGATGTTACATTAAAATAATGTTTCCTTAAAAGTTTTAAATTTTTAATAAGTCATTATTTCCGTATTTAGAATATACATTGTCATGATTAAACAACTAATACTGAGCTATGAGGATCAAAAAGCATTCCATTTTTACAAGTTACACACTTGAAAAATTGTTAAAATGTAAAAGAACAGCAATCTGTTCTGTTTTCCATTATTGATTCTGAATTATCCTGCTTATCAGTATTTCTGTAATGTTCTTTATACAGGATGCCATAAGTACCATACATATCCTTTACTGTTCTACACTTGGTTATTATCAAGCTAATAAAGTATTTTTATGCTTTGAAATCTTTATTTTGAACATTACTATATTTTTTAAAAAATTATCCTTTTCATAGATGCCTGTGAATACATAATTGTTTGTATACACACCCATAAAAAGAGAAACATCAGAATGATAAAAGCTCCTTAATTTTACAACACATAGACAGTCTCAATTATAGTTTCAATGGGGAAACTAAGTATCCTGGACCAAGCTAAATCCAAAACATGCTAGGAAATTTCAGAAACTTGGCATTCAGACAAATCAGTCATGAATGAACACATGGATAAACCACATTTACATACCATTCGGGAGACAATAAAAAGCTAAGAAGAAAATGGAAAAATAGGGAGCACATCCACTTCAGAAGCCAAACACCAAAATAAGCAGGGATTAACACCAGACAAATAATCATGCAGAAGGCAATTCCCTAATCATGGAACTATAGGTAGTGCACAATTTATAATAATTTGATTAGCACAGTTCAAAGTTCCGATGGTGTTGAAAAGTGATGAATGGTTTTCACACTTAAAATAGTTGCAGTGCAACTAGTAACTGCAATCCAGGTGCTTGGCAACCTGCATGTATTTATCACAATTGCAGCATATTGGGGGATATTACGAGATTACCTTTTGCAACCTTCCCAATCAGCTTCTAATAAGCAAAATCAATAAGGAAATTGGATTTGTTTGATAATGGCAAAAGTAGTCATGACTTTGCTTAATATCAGAAATTTTGGTCTCATTTCTCATAAGGCAAGGACTATCTGTAATATAGCAATTTACTGTGACTGGATACAGCTGAGGTTTCTAGATACAGCAGCACTTTTTAAAAAGTGTAAAAATATTTCATTGCAAATGAAAACTAGATGCTGAGAAGTAGTTATAACTGTGGACGCCTTTTAAGAGTCAGTGATATTAGGAAATATCATAGTAGATAATCATGTTTCAAAAACCTATTCAGCCTAACCTCTATATTATAAACATACAAAGGAATTTCAAGTAGAAACTATGTCATCTTAACGTTCTTTGGGAAAGGCAGAAGAAAAAGCATAGTAAATTACTTAGCTGAAGATGTCTTGGGTTACTACCAAAGATAAAATGCAAGATAAAACAATAACTTGATATACTTTAGTTTAATTAGTTGTTAATGATGACCAACCTGGGGGCTTGATGGAATGGTAAATTAACTTAATATTAAATGTTTCAGCAACAAAAATGTGTAACACACTATAAAGGAAATGAATTCCAGATTTGTATTACGTATTACTCTAGATATTTTTAGTTAAAATACTCATTTTATAAGCATTTTGAAAATAGAAGGGCAATCATAGTGAGTCATACTTCTGCTGAACAATTATGCAATCTAACGGAGCAGACTTAATTTCAGTTGGATAACGTTCTTTTCCACTTGGATCTCAAATACCCTTTATAATTTTCATCCAATGTACCAGTCAAGCAAACATTTCACACTATATTGCTTACACAGCTCATGTGCAAAAAGCTGCATTAATATTTTTAACTCTCAGGATACTATAGTCATAGTGTCTTTCATTTTAGGAAAAGAAACCATAAGTAAACGCATGCAATGGAAATATGACTAAATCAACATCATTTGCTACATCTGTCCATCAGTTTCTATTTTTACAATCCAATCACATTCAAACAATGTTTCATACATTGTTTTTGTTCTTTACATTTATTGCTCCGTCTGTTTCTGGAGTTCATCAACCTCATCCAACCAAATTTTCTTGGTTTTCTCCATTTTATCCTACACTTTCTCTTTCTTGGAGTGTTTCTCTAGTATTTTAACTTTTTATTCCTTCCACTTCTTTCATGGCCATTTCTCCGAGAATCCATTTTTGCTGTTATAAAATAATGCTTTTATAAACTTTTATTGCATTAATATCCTTCACTAATTCTCTCAATTTTTCACTATAATCAACACAATCACACTTTTAGAACTGTACAGGTAGTCCAGAGTTTAAGAACAAGTTCCATTCGCAAATCTATCCTTAAGTCAGAATATTATCGTATAATACTGAATAAGTAGCATTGTGTGATGAACTTGTGTGAATCATTGTGTACTTAACTTGAATTTTGCTACAGTAGCCTCTATTCTTAACTATGGGTTGTCCTTAAACTGGGGCATTATTAGCCTACGGATTTCTTATATTCATTTTGTTGTCTTGTATGAACAATAGACATGCTTAAGCCACACATTTGAAACAAACAGATCTTTTTCTAATTAGATACTGTATCCATTAGTTATTCATCAGTTCTAATTCATCCTTGGGCTTCTAAAAGGCCCAATCACTTTTTCTTTATTCACTTCATTCTCACCATTTTCTCTTTCATGCCACTTAACAGAATTCTTCTTCCCCTACCACAATCCTTCAGAATATTATACAATTACAGGCAAAAATAATCTCTATTTGTTTTATTTTTACTATCATTTGGAACAAATGTGCAACTAACAGTAATAAATGAAAATAACTATGTATTTCATTTGCACCTACAATAAACCAGATAACACAAATCACTTATTCTGAACTGTGAAGCAATTGGTGCCAAAGGTTAAAGAAAGAAAAGAAAATCTGCTGGTGTTGCCTTTTTTCTTCTTTCTGTTCAGCAGAAATATTACAAACAGAACTATACTTGGAAAAGGAGTCATGACATAAGTTTTCTGAACCCAGTTCCAAGATTCCACCTAGAGAGACCATTGCCTGCTTTAATGGTACCAATTTAAGTATAGGGTTAAGAAATCTTTGAACATCTGTTTTTCAAAAATGAACAATCTGGACATTTGAATTAATTCTCACAGCACTCCTTCTTCTTTCAGCTATTTGCCACAGCACATCACATCATCTGTTTCCACCCGGCCCGACTGATCTGGTGTGAAATTCACACTGACGAGTCACATGTTTAAATTTGGCAAATTTTTAGGCTGGCTGCCCCAACCCCTTTGGCAAGATTAATTCTCACAGCACTCAAGGAAGCTAATATGGTTAACCAAGAAAGATTGTTGAAATCCTCAACTATGGGAAGATTAGAAAACCACAACTGATGATTGCAGTTCAGATTTTAGAATGTATATCTAAGTGGTGACTAAGAACTGACAACAACTTGATGTCACATCATCAATCATTTTCAATACTTGGAAAGACTTGACAGTTTCCTCAACCTTGGTGCTTTCCAAATGAGTTGGACCACTCTTATAACTTTCACACCGCTTCCACTAGTAGCTGAGGATGATGAAAATTAAGAGAATTAAAATTCAATCCATTTTTCAAGACAATTCAGAATTTACCAGATAATAGATATATTAAATGTGTGGTTAAAAAGTTTCAACTATGTTTTTTTTTTTAAATAAAAAACAGCCCATTGGAAAGGACAGGGCTGTTGCTGAGAAAGAGCTGCTTCTTATCTTTCCTGCTACCCCTCGGAAGCAGGGGAACTTCTGATCAAAAGCGGTAGGTCCTCCCCCACATACTTTTTTGTTGCAGGCTGTCATTTCTGACTACTTCTTTAAAAGCAAAGAGGCAGGCTAGAGAAAACAGCCGCTGCTCTTCATCTTCTCTCTTGCTCCCCCAGACCTCCCCAAATACTAAAGCAGAACCGGCTTCAAATGCTGCCTTGGGATCCTGTGCAGCAGTGCCAGCGTTCACGGATAGAGAGATAAGGAAGCCGGAGAGAACTAGCACTCAGCGTTCCCTTCATTCCTTCCCCCGTTTTCCCAAGCAAACTACAGCCACCGTTTGCCCTGATGCCACCTGCCTTCCAAGGCGGGGAGGTGATGATACCGTACTCCTATTTAGAAAGCTTATTGCTGGCAGGCACAGGAGCAGGTCGAAGACGCTCCAGTGGGTCGGAATCTCTCGGGAATCTCCTTAAGTAATCAATTTGAACGCCGTGCGCCTCGCTTGCCTCAAGGTGTACCGAGGAGGGAACATTCGCTCCATTGACACTGGTGGGACATCTTTCTGTTCCGTATACGTTATTATAAACAACCGGTGGCAAAAGGCCAGCAACCATACTCCCAGGGTGCAATGCGTGCATAAGTTTACGCTGTCCCCCAAAGGCTGAGTTGAGCGTGCGCGCAATTCTCTCTTCCTTTGGTGACCTTCACTGTTACTAATATAGTTTATTAGTAACTGTAGCCGAGAGCCGACCTTAGCTCTGCTTTCAAATCCTTGTTGGTTACGTTGGCCGGCACTGCTTTTCCCTTTGCCCTGTCAAAGCAGGAACTGGGCACGGCCCTTTGCCGGTTCAAAATAAAGAAGCTGCACAGCTCAGCTCTTTACAACTTGTAAGAAACGTTGGTGGTCTTCCCACTTTAGCTGCGGTTTCTCCGCCGGGCAATCGCGACGGAAAGTGACCACCTTTTTCGACCTGGCCTGGCGAAGTATTTCCCACTGTATGAGACTGGAAATAGATGGGTGTAAAGCACTTACTAGTCATCTGTAAGGTAGGATTTCATAAGCACATGTTTAGTGTATTAGATTAGTCTAAAATAAGTATGTCATACGTGAGCCCAGGGATGAAATTCAGCTGTTTCCCACCGGTTCTATAGAGAACCGGTAAAATTGGCTGTGCCTGCTGTCGCACCCCGTCCTCCAGTTGCCTGGTCAGCTCTGGCCCCAACCTGCTCGCCCACTCACTTGCATCCCAGCCTGATCTACATGCCTTAATAAGTAAGCTTCCCTGGGCCTAGCCACCAGCCCTGGCCTGTTTCCAGGAGCAGTCTGGTTCAAGGCTGAAAAACAAAAAAAAATGGGCCTAGAAAAAGCCATTCAGATGGATCCCTGAGGTTAGCTCAGAAGCAGTATGAAAAATGAAGATCTCTCTTATCCACATTGTAGAAATTCTCTTGTGCACTGTGTGAGCCCTGATCATTGGAGAGCCCTTCAGCCAATCCAGAATCTGCTTGTCTCCCTTGTAATCCAGCCACCTGATTTGGGTAAGTGAAAATTTTTATTTCTGTTAAAGGTTATTGGAAGGAGACTGCTGCCTTTTCAGCTGGGAAACATTTCACTTAAGGTAAGGCAACTTACTTTATTCTTTGATTTTTCTTCTTTTTCTGGCAGCCTTTTCTTATCATTGCAATTATTACATTTGTCACAGATAATGTATGATAAGAAAAGGCTCCCAGAAAAACAGTAACTGTAATAATGATGATGATAAATGTGTGTACAAATTTGGTGTGTATGTATGTACAAACTTGGTGTGTGAGCAATTTGAAAGAAATAGTGAGGGAAGGCAGGGAAGAGAGGGGAGTGTGTTTGTGTGTGTGTTTGTTTGTGTGTCCTATAGCACAACTCTGGAATGCCTTCAGCAATCTTAACCAAACTTGGTGTGTGTCAAAGCTCTAAAAATGTTAGGGGATGGGGCATAAGAACCAGGTGTGTTTGAATAAAGGAGACAGCTCAGGGAAAAAACAATATGGAATATTTCCTCTTTTAGTTACTATCTACATATTACAGACCTATCTACATACCAGTTGGCTGCCACAAAGAGAAATTGCTTCTTAACTTTTAAGTTTCTGTTCATTTGCCTCTTTCCTCTGCAGTATTGTATGTGACACTGCAGGATGTACTGTATGCTTGTGTACATGGTGATTTGATTTCCACTCTTCAAATACATGTTTCTGTAGTATATCAACATAATTAAGCATTATGTCTATGTTAGTTTCTGTTGTTCAAATGAGGGAAACATTTAAAGGGCTCCATGAACTCCTTGAGCTGAAATAGAGAAGCCTAGGCGATAGGAACAGGCCATTTCACTGAAAAGAAATGAAACATAGTAAGCACTTCTGTTGAATGGAGTGAGGGATTGGTGTAAAAGCAGTATGATTTAGGGAGGATGAAAGCAGTATTTTGACACTAACCATTGATGGGTAACCAGAGTCCTGAAGAGAGAATGTAAGGTGTCTAAAATTGACCAGGATCAATAATATTAAAAGTGGGAGTTGGTGGAGAGAAAAAACTACAAAGGCCATAAGCAGATGTAAGACCATAAGTTGTTGGTAAGAAAGTTGTTCATGATTGAGAGTGATCCTGATCTCAATGATCCTGATCCTGATGTTGTATACATCTTCTGCCTTATATACAAAGATCAGTTTCATTGATGTGTTTTGCAAGAATGTTTTTTCAAAGCTATATATACTTCCCCTACCCTTCCCATACCCCATTATGCACCTAGCAGATGTGTTATTTAAAATACTTTATCCATTTCTTTAAGGTAAAAAAAAAAAAATTTAAGAAAGCATTGGAAACTGAACTTGATTCAAAGTACATTTTACCTTTACCTTATTTCAGAGATATACTTTAAATACCAGTTACCTGAAATCAACAGATTTGCTAAGTTATGTAATTATGAAATCAATAAGCAATAGCACTTTGACTTATATACTGCAGCTGTTTCACAGCGCTATCTAATAATTTTTACTATCTTAAAAAAAGCTGCTGCATGATCCAGGTAATTAAAATAAGTAGATTTTCTGAGTTTCTGTGTAGGTTTTTTTTTCTAAAGAAATATAGACTAGTATTGTAAATCTGTGTTCCCCTTATGCTAATAATTGAATAGGTCACAACAGGACAGCTTTGCAGGCCATCTGGAAAACTCTTTATTTTTATTAATCAAATTTATATACCGCCCCCTCTCCCTAAGGACTTGGGGCGGTTAACAGCCAATAAAAAACACAGAATATAAAATACAAAATACAATTAAAAATCAATTAAAATAATTAAATGAAAGCCAAATTTAAACATTTTAAAATTCGATTTAAGAATTAATTAAAACAAAACCCACAATTTAGAAACAGATTAAATATAAAATTTAAAATTGGCCTAACCATTTTTGAAGTTTGCACCATCGCCACTCAATAATCACAAAAGTTGATGGGCAAAAAGATGTGAAAGAGCTTTCCCAGCTTCGTATTAATGCTACGTTTATATATGCCCATACATGCCCATACCAAATAATAATAGCAATAGCACTTAGATTTGTATATCGCATCACAGTGTTTTACAGCCCTCCCTGAGCTGTTTACACAGTCGGCACATTGTCCCTAACAATCTGGGTCCTATTTTACTGACCTTGGAAGGATGGAAGGCTGACTCAACCTTGAGCCGGTGACAGTCGAACTGCTGGCAGTCAGCAGAATTAGCCTGCAATACTGCATTCTAACGGTTGTCCCATGACAGCTCTTGTTATGCATTACTTTTCTTGAGCAATTCCCATAAACAGACAAAAGAGTATTTAGCTATCTGTAACACCGATAGCTCTGGTTTCAGTTGGGTCTTTTCCCTTTTACAAATAGCACTGAACAGAAGTTTACCTGCCCCCTTCCCCAATGTTCTCTGACACTCAGCAGACCCTATCAGCGATAATGAAGATATTTAATATGAACAATAAATAAAGAACATATGTAGTAGATTATCTGGTTGTTTAGTTTAATTACACAATGCCATTTTCTTCAGCATGTTTTGACTGTCAGGCCATTGTGGATGTGTGAATCTAATTATGTGCAAGTTTTTACTTGCCTGTGTGTGGTAAGAAAGGGTGCATCTATAAGTGTAGAAATATATAAGAATTGTCTTCTTGCATGCACATACAGAAAAATCAACAGTAATTAAATAGTTTTCAGATGTTTGATCTCATTTTTGTAGTGTATATTATTATTAAAATATATATTGTGACTAGTTTTTCCATATATCTTCATGTCCTGCCACAATGATTTGAGTTTCCCACCCCACAAGCACATGGATGATTTTTTCATAAATGAGTATTGCTTTTCTTCAAACAGAACTCTCTGTGTGTAAGTTCAGAGACTGTCACTCAGTTGTGGTTTTGCGGGGGAGGGAATCCCAAGCAAAATGTATTAATAATAGAAACCTATCACATTTGGAGGAAACCAAGTCAAAGAAGCTATTCAGTGGTCTATGGTGCCATGAATTTCAAATTATCAGAAAAGTTTTGTTTACTGAGATGCCAATACAGCATTCACAGCTACAGGAGAGTATGGATGGGGAAGAGAAGACTCAGTTTACCAAGCAAAGCAGTTTACGCAATTGTTAACAAAAATTGTTAACACGTATAGGGAATTGACAAGAAAAAGAATCAATACACCATTTTACTAGATGTATTTCACTTTGTTACAGATACTTAATGCCTAGTTTCCAGTATTTTTATCATTTGAATTTATATTCCACTGTTTTATTCATAGGACATTCAATTTCTCTTTTTCATTAAATTAATGAAAATACCTAAAATGGTTACTTGGGGCAAATACGTTCATGCTCAGTATTCAAAAATATTTCCCCATTTTAATAAGATAGTTAATTTTGAGAAATACAGTCAGTGAGACACTTTATTAGATGAGGGTAGGTAGTACCGTGCTTCTTCAAAAAAGCTCCCGAGTCTTACTTTCTTTTCACTCCTGAAAAACTGGCTAGGGCTTCTTTTTTAGAAGTGTCTTAATTTCCCCCCCCCCCATGTGCCTCACCTGTCCAATTGTCTGCTCCTTTTGCAGCTGAAAAGAGAGAGCGACACACCCAACATGCAGCCACGGACTGCTTCTTTTGCAGCCGAAAAGAGCAAGCAACGTGGCTGCAAAAGAAGCAGCCCGGCGGCCAGGCAAGGTGCATTGGACGCGTGGGCCACTCTTTTTAGCTCGGATCATCCTTTCCAGAAGGCATCTTCTGGAAATGGAAAGCTCTCTGCAGCCGATAACAGAGCTGAAGATGCCTTCCGGAAGGCATCTGAAATCAAAACGAAGGCCAGGGCGATCACGCATGTCTTCTTCTGCTTGCCACCACCCACATGCATCGCCCCAGAGTTCTATTATGGGCTGCAGAGAGACTTTCGAAAAAGCATCTGAAGGCGAAATGGAAGCTGGGACGATGCGTGCAAGTAGAGGCAAGTGCTTGCAGAAGAAGCAGACACAGAAGAAGGCGAGGCAGATATCGGGTGTGTGCGGCCTGGTCGGTAGGGCAGCTCCAACCCTCATCCCCACTCTAGCTTAATTTTTATCTGTGCGCTTCTCCCCACCCCTGCACCTTGGGGTGGGCGGGGTCTTAATTAGGGCTAATTATGTAGGTGGGGCTTAATTTTATCACATGTGCTGAAAATGTGATAGGGCTTCTTTTCTAGCTGGGGCATCTTTTGGGAGAAACACAGTAAGGTAATAAGGGTAGGGAATCATTGAAAGCAGAAACAAACACTCCTTCCAATACAACATTTTTTCTTTCTAATCTTTCTAATCATTTTTTTCTTACAGAACTGATGGAAGGCAACTTTAATAGGAGAAGGCATTGAGGAAGGGAAGATCAAGCAAGTGAAAGTAAAATGTGGGCATCACTTGCTAAAAACTTGCTAAGGGCAACACTTTATGTAGACTGCTCTCGAATTTTACTGCGAATACCAAAGGGCAAGCCGAGTCATCAAAAGTATTTTTCATTGAGCAGTAAACCTTCAGCAAGGATAGCACAGGCGGTTCAGACCTTCAATATCGGCACAACTATCCAGAGAGTGGAAACTCTAGACAAAAAGCAATTTATCTGTGTTCATTGGGAAGATGGTAGTGAGAGTCTTTACCCTTCAGTGTGGCTACGAGACAATTGCCAGTGCCCGGACTGTTTCCTACACTCCGCTAAAGCGCGAAAACTGCTTCTGGAAAATCTAGATATCAATATCAAGGTGAAGGATGTCATTTTGACAGAACAGAAAAAGGTAAAAGAGTTTATGTGTATGTGCAGTTGTAATAAAATGAATACAACAAAATAAAACCATGTAATAAACCCATAAAACAAAATCATGTGACTCATGGTGTTTTGGCCAAAGCAGACAACACTGCCCCTGATTTGGATATTAGATTTCTGTTGATGCTACCCTAAAAATCTACCTTTCTGTGACCACATCATTCTGCTGGCCAATATTTTCTGTAGTCTACTGCTGTTCCAAAATCTTTTTAACAAGTGTTTTTCTCAAGCCAGTTATCTCTCATCTTGTAACCTTGCTGTGTTGTCTGTTCTTTGCAAAAGGTACAATACGTTCACTTGAATGGAATTCACTTGGCTTTGCATTCTTTGCAAGCCCAAGTGAACTCCACGAAACAATTTTGAATAAAGTGCTATTCAGACTGTGCTACAGACTATACAAATGCATGCCTTTCTATGTTTGTTTCTATTTCATGGAAGAAAGTAAATATTGTATGGCCAGATGACCACACCAGTGAATTTGAGGCCGAATGGTTGAAGAAAAGATGTTTTTCTGACCAAGCTAGAGCAAAAGCACAAGAAGAATTGTTTTTATCAGGTAAGAATTTATGTTGTTGTGATAAAGTATTAAGACAAGAGTCTCAAACATGATCCATAGGCCACATGCAGCCCACCAAGTCATTTTCTACAATACTTTGTAGGCACTGAGATTCCTATCTAGGAAGGCCCTGATCTATTACTTAGATGCAGTCTAGTTCAGGATGTGTGTTCTTAAAATTCCCCCAGGCTTAACTCAGCAGGGTTGTGTCCACTGGACTGTGTAGTTGGCACCACAAAGTCTGTCAGGCCAAGACAGCGGTGCCCTATGAGAATCCTTTACCATGGCAAGCCCTGCTTCTGAGGCAGCTGTAAGGAGACAGTGTAAATGAGGCTTAGTTAGGGAAGATGGGCCAGGTCTGAAAAAGGAGGAGGAGAGGATCTCACTGCCACACTGTGCGGGTGCTAGATGAGGATCAAAAAGACATCAAGTAAGCAAGATTTTGCTATTATACAAAGGAAAGAAGGATTCTGCTGGGCCAGGAAAGAAAAGAAAACACGATGGCCATGACAGGCTAAAAGAACAAAATATCTCTCCACCCAAGAAGGAAAGAGAATGAAAACAGTATTTTGGCAGTTCTTAGTAGAATAGGATTCCTAGATTTTATCATCCTAGATACCATCTTAAAGCCATAAATATATTACTTATAAACTGAGTAATAAAAACCAATTTTGATTTTATGGTCAGTGAGAAGTACCTAAGTGGTCAAATACTCTGCAATACTCTGTTTCTCAAATAGTTCTGATTTGCAGTATTTTTAAATTAAATGCATTTATATTAAACAGTGATTCTACTCGTTATATTCCTTTCTGACTCTCTACAAACTTTTGCATCAGTATATGAAAAGGCTTTAGAGTTGCAGCCATTGGGCTAATGATAATAATGGTACTCATATGATTATTTAAATTTGAGAGCTCTGTATTATAGTGCAGAATTATGGGTATGCCACTATTAATTTTCTGTACGTATTTGCTTTTTGCTAAAAATGTACTGACACTTGCCTTTTAAGATGCAAGTGAATTTCTCTACTGTACAAACCAGCTTGAAAACATCAGGAAGAGGGAGGATCACTTATTGACTAAAACTCAGAAAGCATCTGACAGTACCTTTTCCAACTAGCATATTCATTTAATTTAATTTAATTAAAGCTTAATTAAAAGGCATAAACTTTCATGATGCACGTTCATTGCATCAAATGAATAAAGTAGCTATAATAATATAGGAATATGTAGGCAGGCAAGGCAATCCTGGTTAAAAATGCTTATTATTTTTACATATATTATCTTTATCACCTATTAATGATGTGCCTAGTTTGGCAAAGTAGTAGCTCACTTTTCAGTGTCAGAGTTGCTGTTTCATTGACTTTCCACAGTTTTCTATGCAAGATACTTTTTCATCAAAAGGGACCGCACCATCTTGTCTTCCTGGAGGATGATAAGCACCTCATTTTTCATATTGCAGAGATATTTTGCTTTGGTTATTGAAGATGAGGCTATTGTAGCACAGGGGCACAATTTCACACCACAGTAATAAATACAAACAATTAAACGTGTAGCAGAAAAATAATTCCTTTTCCATCCAGGTAACTATATTTGGCACTGTGATTTAAGTGAATTTAATCTATATATCAGTATTTGCTAATATTTTTTCTTTTACTTTAATCATCATGGTAGCTGAAAGGCATTAAAGGGTGCCGAGAGGGAGAAAGGGAAAGTTTTGTGAACTTCAAAATAATATGGGTGTTTTATTAAAGTAACAATCCTTTGATTTGGGAAAGTTATAAAATGACACAGTCTCATTTATATAATTATATACCAGTCTTCTCTTTCTGGGAAAGATGACAGAAAAAAATTGTAGTTCCAGACTCCTGGTTTATTCTGATTCTCTGGCTCTATGGGATTATCAGTCAAGATATGATCCTTAATTTGTTTTTGTTACCTTGCTAAGTGACCTATCACATAAAATGAATGCAAGGAATACTAACTGGTGCTGTCAAACACTATGTTCAGTAATGATATGACTACCAAATTTCGGTGAAATCTTCCCTGTAAGATTAACTAGAGTAGAATTCCTATTCTTCGTCACTGAATTGCTGCCTGGTCATTCTGGCAAGCTTTTACAAGGGAGATTGTTGGCATTGGACCAGTGAAATATTAAACACTACCAACAATATTGCATAATGAATGAATGAAATATTAAGAGCTACCAACACCTGGGCCAGTTTGGAAGCTGTTGGCAGCTCCTCTACCAGCCATTTTTGTTGCCAAAAGCCTTTGAACCTGTACATAATTTTTCTAGTTGGACTAGACAGACCCATTCTATCTACTATAGTTTCTTGGTGAGCATTTCTGGGCAAGGTGTATTTTAGCAAAAATGAGGAAATTACACTGTTTGTAACTAGCATTTAACTGTATGAGTTTGCAGCAAAGATTTGAAACTGAGTTTTTTACATGTAGATTTTTTTCCAGGTATATATGGCATACATCTATATATAAATATGTACAGTTATAAAGCATTATCCTCCAGTTAATAAACAGGTATGTTGTTACTTGAGGATAGTTCTGTATTCTTACTTTGCTGAGCATGCAAAAGAAGAGGGGGAGAGAAATGAAAGAGAATATGAAATACAGGAGCTATTTTGTTCCTTAGCTAGAGGTTTTTGCAATTCAGAAACCCAGCTCTTCCCTTGAGAGCAGTTTTAAAAAACCCATAAATGCCTTAATTGAATAATATAAATGGTCTCTGTTAACCTGGCCATTAGCATAATGTTTTTACACCAAATTCCAGGAAAGGAAATGGCTTCTTACAGTGAATTGATTTATGGAATTTTCCTTAGATTTTTTTTTTTGTCTAACAGAGGCTTGAATTATTTAGTTCATCACATGATGGAGAGAGTTAACCTCTCTTGGTCACTAGGAAACAATGGGTCTTTCCCTTCTATCCCACCACATTTATTTTCATTGACTAGCAGAAACATGAAAGGAACACACTTTCACTTGCTTTAATTTTTATATCATATATTATGAAATCAGGCAACTAAATGCAGTATGGCAATTTTGCTAATACAGTTTACAAACCAATATACACGTAGTCCACAATTTACGGCCACAATTGAGCCTAAAATTTCTGTTGTTAAGTGAGGCATTTGTGAAGTGAGATTTGGCACATTTTAACAACTTTTCTTGGCATAATTGTCAAGTGAATCTCTGCAGTTGTTAAGTTAGTGATCCAGTTGTTACGTACACCTGGCTTCCCCATTCACTTTGCTTGTTATGAGGTCACAAAAGGTGATCACATGACTCTGGGACACAGCAAAGGTCATAAATATGAACCAGTTGCTATGTGCCCAAATTTTTATTACATGATCATGGGGTTGCTGCAAAGGTTGTAACTATGAAAAACAGTCATAAGTCACATTTTTCAGTGCCGTTGTAACTTTGAATATTCACTAAATGAACTGTTGTAAATTGAGCGCTCTCTCTCTCTCTCCCCACTCCCTCCCTCCGTCTCTCTCTCTCTCTCTCTCCCCCACACCCACCTCCGTCCAC
>JAEANM010002259.1:0-25010 GCA_017656035.1 Myanophis thanlyinensis | reverse complement strand
GTCTGCGCCAGAACTAGTTCGGCGGGCCGGATTAAAAAGCCCAACGGGCCGGGTGTGTCCCGCGGGCCGTAATTTGCCCATGTCTGTTCTAGTCCAACCCACTGCTCAAGCAGAAAACCCTACATCATTTCAGACAAAGCGTGCAATCTAATAAAATATAAAACATCTAACAGATTTTGAAATAGTCCAAAGCCAGGATCAGAACAAAAAAAGAAGTGACAAAGTACAGCAAGTAGCAAAAGATCAGAATGAGACAATTCACCATAGCCAACTTGCTCCGGCCTTCTGCCATGGGCTGTCTCATCCTGGCCAATTTGCCAGGGTTAACTGGCCATGAGACAACTTACTACGGGACAATTCATGTGGGATAACTCAAGAAAAGGACAAGTGAACTGCAGCGGGCTTTGTCTTGCTTTAGGTTTGAAGTCAAGTTTGAAGTCCTTGAGGCTGGAGTCTCATCAGCCCATCAGCCAAGCCATGAAGCAAACCTGGCATACCCGGTAGTCCCTGAGCATGCAAGCAATTTAACCTTAACTTGCTTAATTGTTTTCTCTCTTCTCCATGCCCCTCTTGTCTCTTGTCTCTTGGTCTCAGCTCCATGCCCCACTTCTCTTGTCTCTTGGTCTCAGCTCCAGATCTGCCCTTTCTCTTTCCACACAGGCAAGTTAAGATTTGGAGCTGAGACCAAGAGAGGGGACAAGGTGTGTGTGTGTGTGTGTGTGTATTAATAAGCTGACATTATGGTGCTTGTCTTGAAGGCCACTGCTGTCAACCCATTTTTTTTCCGGGCTTGGCTCCTTATGGCAGAATGGGAGCAAACAGGCCGATCTCAGAAATCTCCAAGGAATCCTTCATTGACTAGCTGGGAAAATGCCAACGGACTGATTAGGATTTCTTTATGGCTAAGTAAAATAACCCAGAGAAATCTGTGAACCCCTTTTAAATGAAGCTGCTGAAGGGTCCCACTGCTTCCTCTTCCAGTCCTGCACATTTGGCAAGGCTGGAGGCATGGGACTGGTACCTGGATGTTAGAAGAGCAGCTGACTCTCACAGTGGACATGCCAGGAAGAAGTGGCAGTGACAGTGGGGCCTCTTCTCATAGACACATCATGCCCTTGACCTGGATCTGCAACAGGGACTATCTGTTGCTTGCTTCATGGCTTGGTCAATAGGCTACTGGGACACCATGCTCCGGCTCACCCCAGCCTCGAGGACTTCTAATCTTTTGAGACGATTCAAATTGAAAGCAAGACAAGTCCTGCTGCCATTCGCTTGTCCCTCTCTTGAGTTATTGAACTTTGAATTGTCCTGCAGTGAGTTGTCTCGAAGGCCACTGGTGAGTTGGCCTGGGTGAGATGTCCAGCGCAAGTCGACCTAGATCCAGCAAAGATGTACTTACTGAAAAACTCATCCTACAGAAGCAGGTGGGATTGTACAGATCAATACTTATGGATAAGATTTCTGCAAGGAACAATTCACTGGCTGGGGCCACAGGCATTTTGTGATGGAGATTTCCTTAGGTTTATATATCACAGGCTACAAAAAAGGCTCCTGTTTGTCACAGTCACTCTCCCTCATATTGTTCCTTTGTTATTCAAGTTCTCTTTCTAAAAATCCTTTATCTTTCATAGAATGCCAAGCCTAAAAGGAATATTCTATGCTGGGAATTTATTACTCTGTGCTTTTGCAAATGTTACTGTAGCCCTTTTAGTTTTGATATGTATTTTTTCCAAGGTTGAAGAGTTGGAGAGTCACAGTCTGAGAGATCCAACTCGGAGACTGTTATCTTGTTTACATTCTTAAAAGTTTCTCATGAGAATTTTCGCTGGTTACTTTGCAATGGTAGGGGCTGCTTGTGGAGGGAAACTTTGATATCTCTTTGAATGGATTGATGGGAAGCTGACATGTGGAAATGAATGGGGAGGAACTTTCACTTTACTTGGGTGGAGAAAGCCTGGGAATTTCAGATTCAGGATTTCTCCAGACCATGCCAATACAATGTCTTCAATAAAATCTTATTCTAAGGACTTTTGTCTCTTTGGAGTTCTGATTGCATTGCTGATGTTGTGTGGAACTCTGACAGTATATTTCTATAAGGATGAAAGACTTTTCACAGAGTCATAGGGCTGGAAGGCAGCCCTTGGAAGTCTTCCTGTCCAATCCCCTGCTCTTGTATCATCTTGTATCATCAGGAGTCTTGTATCATCCCAGCCAAATTGTAGTCTAGTCTATTTTGAAAACCACCATTGATAGAGCATTCACATACCCAGGGGACAAGCTATTCCCCTGATTAATTGTTCTTACTGTTAGAAAATGTAGCCTTATTTCTAAGTTGTATTTCTCTTTGAAAAGACATACCTAGTTCCCAAAACCTAGAATCTAGAATCAATCTAGAAGTTCCTTGTTTGCCATTTGTGATTTTGCAATCTGAAAAGTTGATATTTCATTGACGTAAGGAGAATCTTTCTCATGGGCTTGTTTTATACTGCAAAAAACCATGGTAAGCTATATATAGTGAATAGTTTCAATTTAACACAGCTTTAAGAAAAGGGACTCCATAGAAACTGCAAACATAAAGCAACTCATTGTCCATAGCTCCCTAAGGATTATAGACTGGTAGCACAGAATGCATCTCCATTAGGATTATTATGACCTGAGACCTGGAGGTTCTAAACATTGCAAGAAAACAACTAAATTCAGAGAGTACCAAGGAATCTGCACTCAAATATACATTTGGAGGATTTGTGTGATAGCAAATTTGCACACTTGCTATTTGATCTCTGTGTAATTCTGGACCTGTTCAGCTTGATTATGTTTTTATATCTGGGTGGGGCCAAGAGAAAAAGGGTGAGCTTGTAGAACGGCGAAGAATTGTACTTCCTATGCATTTCTTTCTATTTTTCCTAGTGTCATCATAATTCACATGACTGTGCTCAAATGACACATTTAATTGGAATTCTGACTAGGGTTAATGTGCCATAAAAATACCTAAACATCAATCACTTGTTGGGGTTAGAGTTGGATGGTATTAACCTGAAACAGCCTGAATGTTTAGTTATGTTGTGAATTTGCAACTCATACAAATGAAAAACAAAAACAAAGTATCAGATCTCATGCCTAAACTCTGGAAACCCCCTATATTCCCATTTATGTCTATAAATTCAACGTTATTTGGGATTACTGCCTGCATATTCAGAATATATGTTGGAAAAGGGGACTACTGGTACCTGCTGTTTTATTTTCTATGGCCTACTATTCATGGCTGCTTGATCTAGAGGCCAGGAATGTATGCTCTCAGTTACTTTACACCCACTTTCTAGTTACCTACTGTCAGAACCACTGATAAGGTGATCTGAGATGGTTCATGATTGACTTGGTTCAACCAGGTGTGTGAAATGGGCCTATGTGGGTTACTGAGGAATTATCTTTCACTTACACATTGACTATAAGTAAAGGCCCCTCCCCAAAATATTTTTCACTGATATTAAATTATTCTGTGAAATAGTTGATTAACTCTGAGAAGGATACAATGGAAACCTTGGGATTTTGTTTACATTTGATTTTGGATCCGTTAGGTGTTTATGTACTTGTTGTGTAGATGACAGGTGGTTTATCTTACCTGTTGTGATGTTATTCAAGAGCTAAACCCAAATTTTCCTTACAATCTTTCCAAGTGGAAAATATAATTCTGCTACTGCACTGACAGGTTTCCTATTTCTTTTGTATCCTCACAGCATTTATTGTGGATTTTTTTCCTGTACATTTTTAAAAATATGTTCAATTGCTCATAGGTCTCATAAACTATTCTGGTATAATCTAGTCGCCTGTTTGTCAATTTCCCATTTTTCTCTAAAGGAGAAAGCTTAGAGATTTTGGTTCAATGATCCATGTCCAGTGCTAAAGTTCTGATCTACATGCCAGCATGTAGAATAGTCTATATACTGATGATTGCTTTCAACCACATGTACATTTCTTCTTTTTTTTTTTTTAAAAAAGAAAACAATGTTTTCTTTCACCCCATTTTATGGTTTCTTCATTATAAATCACCTAGTAAGAACAGGCTGGCCAGAATTCCTCCCTAAATTGACTTCCAATATAGTTAAGCTGAAAATGCTTAAAAGTGATGTATCAAGGCAGGGGCAAAATCCGACCAATTTTCCTACTGGTTTGGTGCGCATGCATGAGCGCCAAATGTGCTGCAGCATGGCTCTTTAAATGTCTTTTAGAGGCTCCAGCGGCAGCAGGGATCATCAAGAAGGCTCAGCAGACACTCAAAACAGCTGATTTAGGTAAGTAAAAAAAAACCCAGCACTTATAAGAAAGAATAGGGGCTGGGGTGGGTGGGCAGGGCTGGGGTGGGTGGGCAGGGCTTGGGCAGATGGGCAGGGCCAATTTCAAACCTCTACTACCGGTTCTGCTGAACCAGCTAAATTTCACCTCTGTATCAAGGTTATGTTTTGATTAATCAAATCAAATCAAATTTTATTCATCATATACACAGTCATACGTGGTACGAAATGTAGTGAAATGTGTACAAGGATGATCTAGACCAGTGTTTATCAGCCTTGATGACATTAAGATGTATGGACTTCAACTCCCAGAATCCCCCAGCCAACACAGTAAGTTACAGTGAGAAAATGGTTAGGGAATTCTGGAAGATGAAGTCCATACATCTTAAAGTTGCCACGGTTGAGAAACACTAGATACATTCTGATGGCTGCTAGCTTTATTTGCTAGAATGAAGTGTGTATATTTGCTATCTTTGAACTTGGGTATGATGTGCCTAAATGTTATAGTGATTATTTGGGGGTGAGGGTGGGGGAAGCATAATGAGGAAGCATATTCTTCAAAATGACAACCTAACCCCAGTCACAAATCCCTAGTGGACTTCTTATTAGAATGATTATAATTATGTATGTAGCCACCATATCTTCTGACTGGAGTTATTTTAAACCATCCTTTAATTTCTGTATAAATATTAAAAGACCAACCATAGTCTTCCAGAAAACTGAATAGTCCGTATCCGTCACTGGAGATTTTCATGCAGGTAAAACTAAAGATGTTATATCATCTCTCCTTCATGTTCCCCACTTGGGAACAAGTGAATCACTTATTGAATGTGATTTTTGTCATTATAGTTCTCTTTTTGAAAATGCTTTTTGCCTTTAAATAAAATACAGACTGTGCATTACTTCAAATAGCTCTGTTCCATGCAGAGTTTTAATAATCCCCTTGTGGAGATTATTGGGAAGTAGAATTTTAGGTTTTAGCCATAGTTACATGTTGCATGTAACTCTTGCATGTTTTTAAAAGAGGAGAAACCCAAAAGAGCTGAGGGACTTCATAAACCTGGCATTAGAAAAATGTGCAAATCACATGTTGTATCTTCACCCAAACCTTTTGCTTTTCCTGTCTTTCTTTCTCCCTTTGAAAGATTGAAACTTTTTTGTCTGCATTTCTCCCCAGCACTTTGCACAGGAGAGATGCAAATATGAGAGGATAATCCAGTTTGCAGCACAATGAAGCTTATACAGTATATGTGAGCTCAGCAATTCCAGCTTCCCCATGTAAGAAATTGCTCTGTGCTAATGTGAAGTGTTCCCTCTCCCTGAGCAGAGAAGCAGTCACAGATCCTAGATCTTCATTTAAAGGCTGTCAACATTTTGCCTGCTCTTGGCAATGGGATGTTTACTGTACTGTCATCTGGAAATACCATACCCTGGAGGGAACCAAAACTATACTGGGGGGAGGAGAGCTATTCTATAAAGCATTTAATGAGATAAGTTTTTAAAAACCCCATACATGGATGATTCCACCTCCTTAACTTTGAAGATCTCACTGTTTGCCAAGCAGCCCCCCCACTCTACTCCCAACTGCCAAGCATCATTCACCTACTGCTGTGCTCAATAGTTGGATTACTGTCTATGGCAGACCCATTACTCTTAAAGAACAGGCACAGAGAGTGAATTTTGGTTCAGCACTAATACTTTTCTGCCTGAGCAGAGAAATAAAAGAAGGCTGAGATCAGTTATTGGACAGTGGGCTGGGAGTTGGATAGTGGAGGCCAGCAGACTGCTGTTCCCCCTGACTGATTTCACAAACTAGAAAGGTTAGTGCTTTCTGCCCGGGTGTTCCAATCCCAAGAATGGAGGCTAATAACCGACTTCTTTTTAAAGTAAAGATGAAAAGGATGCTTATGTTGCTTTTGCCATTTCTTCTCCCAAAGAGTTTTCTTCTGCAAGTACTTACTAGTAGCATTTGGAAGGCAAATGTTCAAAGCAGGTAATAGCTAAAATGTACCTGAGGTACAGTTATGTATAGTCAATCAGGGATTTAAATCAGCTTTCAAGTTGGACTGCTCTGAAATAGTCCCAGGTAAAATCATTCTAGATCTAGTTAATTGATCTTAGACAGTAATGTAGCAAAAAGGACAATGGAAAAAACCATAACAAAGAACATTTAAGATTAACATGTGACTACAATTGTAGATCAATGAGTTAAGCAAGTTACCATGAGAAAATGAGACTGAGGAACACAATAATTGACAAACTCAGGAAACAAGAACTGCTTACCTTTCTGAAAATATCTTAATTGCTAATAGGTAATGTAATGGAATCTTGAACATCTGCTAAAGCATTTCTCCAGTCAACTTACATCTGGCAGAATTAAAGAGGAGTTTCTCCAAGTCTCTTCTGCATACTTTCTCCTTAGATTGAGGTGTATCTTCCGCAACAATTCTCCTTCACATTCCCTGGGCTTATTAGACAGATATTCTTTCACAAATACGTTTCACCATAATTTAGAAAGGTGTGGACAGATAATTTGTGTGGTTTGCTCAGTTAACTGTCAGATGTTATTTCATGGTTGTCCTGCCCTTCTTTCCATGCTCCACAATATTCTACACTGAAAATTATGCAGAACCCACATGAATTCAACTGCTTTCATAAATTTGTTCAGCCAAATTGCACTACCTAATTTTGTTAATTAAGATATGTGGACTGTAAAGAGCCAGGCAAGTGAGCAGATAGTAACAAAGAGGTAAATACATTTCTAAGCCTTTGCTGCCAGCTAGAGATCATCCAGACATTTGCAGTATAGATATAGTAGGGCTAACACAGTTACTTCTTGAAATTTACAAGATTGGAGTTATAAGGAGTATTGAAACAAGTGACTGATTGACATGATTGTCTGTGCATACATATAGAACATGGGTCTGTATTAGAGGGATTGAAGAGATTCACGTGCAAGCAAAAGCTCTGTGAAGTAACAGCTGTATTGGTAGTAGAGAGAGAGAGAGACAGGAGGGATGAGCTAGATGGCAAAAACACTTTGTGGCATTGAGCTAATGAGAAAGGAAAGGTTGTGACTGGAAGTGAGAGAATCTTCCTCTTGTAGGACCTGTATTTAATCTCAATTCATCTTCTTTGAATCTGGGCAGGTAATTTCTTCTGTTTGTACTTCCCAGCAGAAAAAGAAATAAGATTCAGTCACCTGCTTCTAAGGAATATAAATAAGTCTGTAAAGGTGGCCTGATTTTTACAGGCCCATATTTCTGGCTTCAAAGGAACCTCATTAGCTAAAACATTTTATGTTGCTATCAATAATTCAAGTTGCTCCTAAGATATTAAACTGAAATGCTGTAGCAAAGGGCTACAAAGCCATGGCCTCAGAGACCTGAGATGAGAAAATCTAAGACTTGAGAGATCCCTGTTTTACTCTCTTTCAGACTGTCAGTTTTTAGACTTTTAGCAGTGAGAGGTGCTAACTGCTTCTTCAGAAGCAACTGTTCTTCAATGCAGGATCCAAACTGAATTAGTCACAGGGACCAGAAGTTTAGTTTTCCGAGCTTTCAGACTCATGTTGCATGCCTTAGATCCTGGATCCTGCAATATTACCCTGAGACACATATATTCATTTATGTTCTTCAATGTCCTAAAACAGATTGTTGTATTTGGCATAGGGAATTTATTAACTGGCTTTGAGAATTTGGGATGGGCACAGTATAGTTGGATTATATAGAAATTAATTTTGAAAAGAGGAATTCTTGCTGGCAGAGATAAATGAAGGATTTGGGAGGAGAGGCATGAAATTATGGCCACAATTTTCCTGCAATGGGGACTTCTTGCTTCATTATTTCTATATTTTCTTGTGAGGATGAAAGATCTTGTTAAGTTTAAGGAAAGAACTCTACTAGGTAAAAAGCCTAGAAACTGCTGAGTCTATTTTTCTACTGGGATTATTATTGGGTGCTTGTTACTTTATTACCTGGTTACTTGGATTATTAGTTTACTTTATTATTTGGGCACTAAGATTATTACTTGGAAAGCAATTGACTCACCCAGAACTGAATTATGAATCTATTTCCACTTTTAATTGAAAAAGCTTTATGGAACCCAAGTTTTGCATCACTTGAGTTTCAATGCAATTAATGTAACAATTTTTTAGTATGCTTACTTTACATACATGCCTCTGGAAAAATTTTCATAACTTTGAGTTTATGTCAGTTAGGTCTTACATAATAGACTAGACTAGAATTCTTTATTGGCCAACTGTAATTGGGCACACAAGGAATTTGTCTTCAGTACATACGCTTTTAGTGTTCATTAAAGGAAACGGTACATTAGGAATCATAAGATACAACACTTAATGATAGTCATGGGGTACAAATAAGCAGTCAGATCATACTAGGAGACAATAATCAATAATCAAATCAATCAAATTGTAAGGCTACAAGCAACAAGTTATAGTCATAGTGGGGTGGGTGACTGATGGAACGATGAGAATAATAGATTATTATTATAAATGCAGATTTAATAAATGGTTAGACAGCGTTGAGGGAATTATTTATTTAGCAGAGTGATGGCATTCAGGAAAAAGCTGTTCTTGTTTCTAGTTGTTCTTGTATGCAGTGCCCTATAGCATCATTTTGAGAGTAGGAGTTGAAACAGTTTATGTCCAGGATGTGACTTGTCCTTAAATCTTTTCCTAGCCCTCTTTTTGACTCGTGCAGTATAAAGGTCCTCGATGGAAGGCAGGTTGTTAGTCATTGTTTTTTCTGCAGTTCTGATTATCCTTTGTAGTCTGTGTCTGTCTCGTTGGGTTGCAGAACCAAACCAGACAGTTATAGAGGTGCAGATGACCGACTCAATAATTCCTCTGTAGAACTGGATCAGCAGATCCTTGGGCAGTTTAAGCTTTCTGAGTTGTTGCAGAAAGAACATTCTTTGTTATGCTTTTTTATGATGTTTTTGATATTAGGCGTCCATTTTAGGTCTTGTGATATGATAGAACCTAGAAATTTGAAGGATTCTACTGTTGATACTGTGTTGTCGATACATAACCCAGGGATTTCCTATAAAGAAAAAAAATCCCCAACAACCACACTTTTGTATGCCCCATGTCTACACTGTGCAAGTATAAAGTTAGCTTTTAAAAAATTATGTGGTAATGGTATGAATTCCTTTGTCTGTTTAATTGAAACAGGATTAGTTTATTGATTTCCCAAGAACCAAGCAGTAATATCAATCCTAGAAATTCTGCACATTTTTCTTTTGGCTTGAGTCGGGGATAATAAGATCAAGTAAGACTCAAGTTTTGTTAATGAAGGATTGGTAACAGTCTGTCATTATAATTCAGTTTGCAAGGTTTCCACTCAGTCTTTCAGTCTAGCAGAAGGTGGGTGCAAATTTCCTTCTGTTTTAAAGAGAACAAGCTGTTGATAAGAGTTGATGAAATGCTTGCCAGACACATCAAAATGATAATTGTTAGTATGTGTGTTCATGTATGCGCATGTGTATTGCTTCCATTATACAAAATTGGAAATAAATCTGTGATGATTTCTGGCAAATGAAAAAGACCAGAAATCCTGGCAAAAAGTAAGGTAATAATAAGGAATGAAAAATAATAATAATAATTGAGAATCATTTTCCCCCCAAGATGGTGCCAAAGTAGTGTGTTGCAGAGTGCATGCCGATAGAAGCTGGTTTTAGTATGTTACAGCAGGCTGGCAGATTGGAGAGTTGGACTAACAGATGGCGGTGTTTCCACAGATTTGGTTGTTCCCCAATGGATGCTGCTTCCTGTCAAGCCCGTGCGATTCCTCTCCCTCATTAGGTTGTGTTGTTACTTGGGGCAGAATTACATATGGAGCCTGGAACTCATGTCCTTATTTGGGCTGCCACTGGCATGACTGTTGGTTGGACTATCATCTCTCTTGAACTGGCAGTCAGATGACTTGATTTCTGGGTACACTAAACACTGGTTAGCATGTTACAGCTGATCCACATGCTGTAGTTGAGGCACATGGATCAACTGTGACATGCCATGCAGCAATGGAGAGGGGTGCACCACCAATGTCAGAGGAGGCTTTTGGGTTGCTGGTGTGGAAATTGTGAACTCTGGTGCATGACAAAGAAGGCAGTGGAAAAGAAATTAAAATTGAGAGATATTGGGTGATTTAAAGTGGGCTGCAGTGGATGTGAGAATGGGATGAGGTACTGTTTTGGGCTTTCTTCTTGTTACTGTGGTTCCCTCCATTTGCCTATGTAGCCATTTTGCCTTTTGCCCTGGTCTTGAGAATCAAATAGAGGGTCAATGCAAATCTGTGGACTAGAGTTAGTGGTAAGTGTTTCTGTCCCTGAGTTGAGATTGCTTCCTTTACTATGCATGAGAACCAAAGGGATTGATTGATTCATTGATTGATTCACCTTCATGATATCTGATGTTTCTTGTAAGAGCTCCAGGCTAGTGAGATTAGATTGATGATAGTGGGAAGAGAGCATTGGATGGAGTGTTCTGACTGCTATAGGCTGGTGTAGACTGGAGATTCTAAGTGTTAAGAAGAAGCATCCTGGGTTGATGGTCCTGGAAAAAGTGGTAATTGGATGTGTATATGTATGGGGTGGGGAGGCAGGGCTATATTTTTGGGCATGGACCAATTTGGACAGGGAAAAGGGCTGAGGGCAGGCTGTAAAATCCAAGTGGTGATGGTATGGGGAGATTATTCATAGGGACTGTGCTAGAGATGTATTGTTCCTGTGGCACATTCCAACCCCGAAATTTGTTCCTAAGAGCCAAATGGCACACCTTCAATGGCTTGAGCTGTTGGGCTGCTGCTGCTAAATGCCAGTACAGTCTTTAATAAGGCCACTGTCATTCATGCATGATGTGATTGTGGATGAGAAGGCTGACCTGGCATATATTCCAAAATCTATCTGAGGAGTGGGTCAATTTCCTTTTTTCTGAGTTATGCCCAGCAGTTTGGGAATGTGATACCAGTCAAGACCTCAGGGTAGGGGGCAGTGAGATGGTGGTGGTTATCCAATATTCATGGAAGCCATCTAGGCACATTCTTCATCAGATTAATGGGTATGAGACCCTATTTATTGGTTTATTCCTCTGAGAGGAATTGGATGGGACTGTTGCTATTATATCAATCTCCATGCTGTGTAATGATCTTCCTGTATGAGCTTTCTGACTGCATGGTCAGGGTGATAGTGAAGTTCCCCAGGCTTATGAACTGGAGGCGCTTTGACCTACCTTCCTTAGGGGAAGTAGCTGGAACAGTTGGGAATTCATGGTCAGCATGATAGTCATGGACCTGTCCCAAATTATCCACGGCTTAAAGCAGTGGTGAAATTCAGTCAGGCTGCACCAGTTCTGCTGTACTGGTAGTGGCAATGAAGCTTGGTCCTGCCCACCAGCTCCTGACAATTTTGGAGCCCTCCCACCCACTCTTGTTCTTTTTTTGCTTATATTCCCTTCATTTTTTTTGTTTTTTACTTACCTGGGTTGCACAGAACAGCTATTCTGCACACCCATGCAGCCTTCCCAATCATCTGGGAAACCTCCAGAATGGAAAATTTGTAGTTTAAAGTGCTATACAGTAGCACGATTGGCACACGAATGCGCAAAGTTCGGGTGCACACACAAAGCGCAGGCGCACTGAACCAGTAGTGAAGCTGGTTCAATTGCATCACTGGCTTAAAGCATAATAGTGATCATATACATGGTCCATTTTTTTCTATCAAAGTAGTGGCAGAGTGTTATGAAAATGGGGGGGAGATACTGATTTCTTGTCTGTCATCATAGTCAGATCATTCCCAGGGGAGCCTATTGGTCACCCAAGATGACCGATGAACCTGATTGGGTTAAAGAGGAAGCTTGGAGTTGTCCTTGAAGGTTTGCTACATGGTCTGATGGAAGCCTTGATAGCTGCCTGGGATGAGAGAATGGCTGTGACTTTGAACCAGATTGTATTTTAGCAGTCTATCTGTGCCCATGGATCTCAGAACTCATGATATGCAGAAGAGCTAAGGAAGTTAAAGAATGCCTTATGTGCCTCTAGTGTATCGGAAAGAGCTCAGTGACTGTGCACCTGTTTGTTTGTCTTAAATGAACAACCAGTGGAGATCTGAGAAGTTATGAACTAGTCAGGTTAAGATACGCCCCAGACAAATTGATGGAAATAGTTCTAAAGAAAAAAACTTATTAGATACACAAATTTCACTGACAGAAAATCATTATAGATTCTTTAAAAGGAAATTCTATCTGACCATCTTCTACAAGTGTTTTTGAGTGTCAATAGGCATGTGTATGGAGACAACCTTGCCATTATTGGATTTTTTGAATTTGAATTTTTAAAAATCATTTGACAAAGTTTCTCATCAATAGATCTTAGTAAACTTAATATTTCTTAAAAGAAGCCTCAAAGTAAACAACAATTACAGGAACAAAAGACAGACTTATGCCATCGAAATCCATTTAACTGATTACATTTGAAAGGCACAGCAGCTTATGCTTGATTATGATGGGGATACTTATTAAAAAGGTCCTCTATTGAGCACCTGCAACAGAGGATGAAACAATTCTGAAAAGTAGAGCTAGTTCTGTGTCCTTCTGAAATCTAAAGTAGGCAAGTAGACCAGCCCGAGTTTTCATCATCTTATGTAGCTTTGACCCTAGCCAGTTTTAACATTTTCCTCTAGGTTTTGTGATATGTACCTACCTTTGAACTGGCCACACTAGCAGCTAAACTATCAGGAAATTGCTCCAGAGTTGATAGCTCAGTGGTTTGGAGCCATGTGAGTATGAAATGATTAATAGCTATGGGGTTTGGGGACAAAGTATGATTTGAGGTTGGTACCATGTTTGATATATGTAGCATATCATGGAGGAATGTACTTTGGGAAATCTAAACTGCAGAAAATGTGTGTGGCTATGGAAAAAGAAGGTGTTGAAATAAGACTACTTGCTACTCCTTGTCTTAGAATTCTTTTTAAACAAAAGATATTCTGATGAGTTACTCAGACTGGTTCCCTAAGTAATTTCATGCTTCAGTCTTTGCACCAGCATATCATTTCTGACTTATTTTCCATGGTAAATTTAAGAACACCAATACAGGATTCTTCTATATTTTATACTGTTGGTTAAAAAAAAACAATTGAAATGTTGTATTAAAGACAAAAAATGCATCTGAATAGTTAAGAGTGATATTTCCATAGGGAAACAGGAAGAGATTGGGTGAGCAGAAAAGTAGACTTCTGGAAATAAATATGCTTAGAAGTAACAAGCATATAGGATAAACCTGTAGAATGTTGTATTTAGTTTTGTATTCCCAATAATTTTAGCATTTGGTCATGTTGTACTGAGGAAATGCAGCTTGGGTTAATAGCACTCATTTTGTTAGATGATGTTACATCATCATTTTGATCACGTGTTGAGGTAATTTTGTTCTTTTTGCTTCAGATGATAAGGTTCAAATCAACTAGTTCAAATGGCAGGAAAATAAAGTTTTTGACTAAAAATATGAAGAACTTCCTGACCATACAAGTTGTGTACCACTACCTCTTCTTTTTAAGGGTTTTTGACATTAGCTGGCTAATTATATCTAGAATATATACTGGTACCATAACAGTGAATTTTCTGCATCAGTAGGAAGTGGACATGATGACTTTGAGATTTTTTACAATTCAATAATGGAATGTGTTTTTCACTTCCTTCTCATTCAACATGCAGAGAGCATATGTGTATTTGGGTATATGTGTTCAAGCACAAAAGTGGAATGTTCACCACTTAGAGTCAGCTATGATTGAAGTGGCCTACAAGCCTAATGAATGAATGAATAAATAAATGAAGTAAGACCTTCATTGTTGAAAAAAGCATTTATCAGATTACATGCAATCAACAAGGTGCCCAAGGATGTAATAGTATTTGTTTACTCTAAAGAACTCATAAGAAGGAAAAGTGAAACACTCGTTGGGCATTCATTGCTACGCTGAAGCTCATTCTTTTTTTTTTGTTGTTAGTTGCGAAGTCATGTCTGACCCATTGCGACCCCATGGATAACATTCCTCCAGGCCTTCCTGTCCACTACCATCCCGCAGATTCCATTTAATTTATTTATTAATCGTATTTAAGCTCACACCAGCCACCTCATGCTCTGCCATCCCCTTCTTCTTTTGCCCTCAATTGTTCCCTGGCTCTTCTCCAGTGAGTCTTTCCTTCTCATTAGGTGGCCAAAATATTTGAATTTCCTCAATAAAATACAAGCTCATTCTATTTTATAGCAAATTATGTACAAAAATGCCTTTTATAAATGCACTCCTGAGGTCTAACCTGTACCAGACCTATGTTGGAGATCTTAGCATGTTCTCTGAAAAAACTGTAGCCACGAGGAAGTCAGCCAGCTTTTGATTATATAAAAAGCAAGAGATAGGAAGATATGAAGACTAAACCTTTGTCCTAGTCTCCTTGCAGATCAAAACTTCATTACCTCAAATTGCTACTGTTTCTAAGAGGGGAGGAATACAGGTATCTATGTAAGATATAGAAATTAATGTGGGCAATTCTTCACCCTAGATTCACATTTCAATTAGAAAAAGTTCCAGGGCCATGCTATTAAACAGCAATTTTCAGTAATAAAGGCTTGCATTTTTTAAAGCAATCAAAGTCATAAAACAGACATATATGAAACTTTTAGGAGGTTAAATACACCCATCTTCTACAACCTACCCCAAAACATTCAAAACAAAACAAAACAAAAATAAAAAAGCTGATTCCTCTTATTGCAATGACATCATTACATCACTGTTCACCCAGCCCAAATGAAAAAAATTAAGGGTAGCTTTTGGAAGAAAAAAATAACCCATTTCTGATTTAGGACTGAGTCAATGTATGGAGATATTTATTTATTTTTTATTTCTTCTCTCTATTGACCAGAATAATTTAGACTGGGATTGTTTATAAGTACTGTACAATAAAATAATGAATTTTCTGGTGTAACTTGACACATTGTGAAGCATGACATTGTAAATCTGAAAAGTGTGTTTGCTGCATTTATATGTGTGACCTTTACTTAAAAAGCAACTAAAATAAAATCACGAGAGACTACACCTTTCTAAATAGAGCTCTGCTGTAAGAATCTAGTATCATCTGAACTGATATGTAATTAAAAAGATGGAAATGTTCATTTTTAGTATAGGGCAAACATACTATTGTATATCCTGTAACAGTGTTTGACAGTGTTTGAAGAAGACTATAGAATTTAAGGGGAAGTCTATCATAGTTTCTCCAAATCTCAGTGATGACAATGCATCCTTGAATTCTCTTCATCCATGAAGCAATGTTGACAGACTCTACTTACCAAGGAAAAAAAGTGACTATGGAATGTTGCAAGTACATCAGACAGTTGAAAAAGGGCATTGGAAGAATATTTGAAAAACAGTGAAGAAGATGCACTGAAACTAATGTACCATTAAGACTTTCTGAGAGAGACCAAACTGGCTTACAAGAAAGACCAAATGAAAAATAGAAAAGAGACATGGCAAGGCAACGTATTACATGGTCGATATAGAAAACATTGGAGGCAAACAGATAACAACAAGACCTAGCAATGGCTCAGAATAGGAAAGTTGAAGAAAGAGACAGAATGGTGAATTCTGGCTGCACAAGACAAAGCCTTAAGAACAAATGTATATAAAGCCATAATTGAGCAACAAGAGAGAGCAAATGCCATCTCTGCAAAGAAGCTGAAGAAATAGTAGATTACCTAGTTAGCTGTTGCAAGATCACACATACTGACTGCAAGCAATGGCATGAGAATGATGCATTGGAATATTTGCAAGATATTGTTTGCAAGCAAGAACTGGTGTGGCCACAAAATATATGAAATAATAAGTGTTCTGGGACTTTAGAATTCAAATAGAAAAGCACCTGTCACACAACATCCCAGACTTAATAACTATTGATAAAAGAGATAACGTCTGAATAGTGGACATTTCAATACTTGAACATAGCAGAATAGAACAGATACAACAGAAGAAAATCACAAAATAAAAAGATCTGAAAATAGAAGAGGAAAAACTGTGGCAATAGAAAGCGACTATACTATCAGTAATAATATGAGCCTTGGGTGCAATCCAAAACATGTAATGCACTACTTGAATGTCAACAGTATTGACAAAATCACCATCAGTCAATTGCAACAGGCAGATTTACTTGGAACATCCTACAATGATACCTTTAACACCATCAAACAACAACTGCCTGTCCAAGGTATTTGGAAGTACTCAATAGGTGGATGAAAATGCCAGATTTTGTGGCTGACTGCAATGAACCAAACCAAAAGGAAAAACAAACAATAAAAATTAAAATCCTGGCCTGCTTTTGTTATGTTAATTCCTAATTCCTTCCCTAATTTGATACTCTTCAGATGAACTCAGCATAACCAATGGGGAAGATGGATTTTATAAGTTGAAATGATAGGAGAAATTCTGGGATATTGCCTAACCATAAAATGGCTATTGTGATAGGTGTGCCACATATTGATTTTCCAGAAGGCAAAACTGGTGAATGTGGCCCTAACACTCTTCTAGTCCTCCAGGATAGTCCTTATTATACCTCTTACTTCTATGTTTTTGTGGGTAAGCAGATATAATTTCCAAGAAAGCATTCATCTATTAGTAGTTCCCATTCCTATTTTAAAAGATTGCCTAAGGGATGGTGGGACCTTTTGAGAAAGAAACAAAGATGAAACTAAAAGTTTGATCCCTGGTTTGTACAATGTTTTCTCTCTGTTTTTTGTCCTGTCCTATAAGAAACAAATTTCCAGGGCAACAGGAAGACTGGTTGGAGGTTTAGGATCCTACTGCCCACACTTGTATGATACGTTGTTGTTGTTGTTGATGATGATTCTTTCAAGCAAGGAGATGTCTTGCAAGATAAAGGACTGAAGGAGAAATGTTCTTTTTCTCATCTTTCTAATCTGAGATTGACGAATTGTATAGGGAAGATCTTTCAGAACTTGAAATTACAATGGAAGGAGGAAAAAAAGAAAAGAAAGAATAGCTCATGGTCATAACAGAAAAGTAAATGCAGGGCAGTTGTGCTTGAACATGATTTGAAAACTGCACTGTAGCCTAGATTCAATGTGTCAGAGCAGGAAAGGGAATATGGGAAGACATTTTGAGAGATAAATTAACCCCCAGATGTTTCCTGGAGCATTTTGCTTGGAAAGATGAAAGAAAATTTTTTAAATCATTGTTGTATCATCTTACCAGTTGATTGTATGGATCAGTGCCAGAAAACATAATCTTTTGGCATTAATTGATGGACTTTGGATGGACTAGAATTACTTTGTACTGGATTGCTTGCAATGTAATTCCTTTAGAGAAGAAAAATGTCACAATCAAATATGTTTGCTTGTTTATTTATTTATTTATGCATTTATATGGCCACCCACTCAAAGTAAGCATACAAAAAGACAACTCCCCCATAACTAATTAATATTAAATAGCATAGCCCATTAAAAGATACTAAACTATAAAATGTTGAACAGAATTGAGAAGTTCTACAGACTCACAGAGACCCAGTTAAAGCTGACCACAAAGCCAAAGTAAAGAGATAGGTCTAAACCACCTTCATAAAGACTATAGGATTGAGACAAAAGTATGTTCAGGGAAAGGTGACTCCAAAGGGAAGGGGGTCACCACATTGTTCATGTGGTGAACAGTGAGGTGACTGTTTCAATGAAATGTCCTTCCTGTCCCTTTCTGTTTGGGGAGCAGGCAGTCCTGGTTTGATGCCATAAAGGGATTTATAGATGATAACCAGCATACTTATTTATAGCCAGAAACTTATTGGGAGCCTATACAGCTCATGAAGTAGAAATATTATGGGATCACGAAAGAACATTGGATAGACACAACAGAATATTAAGCAACAGGTATATGCCTTGATATTGGGGGGGGGGGAGATAACTAATACTACTGTAGTTTTTATTCTGTGGATCAGATATTCTCAGGAAGTTAATTCTCTCTGGAAAGGAAATTTATAGGGAAGAGATGTATCTGCCAAAAGTGAGAAAAGGATCATGAAGATTACAGCTATTTCATTTCCACATACTGTAAGTAGGATGCCTGGGCAATTTGTAGGAGTATGCCTTATCAATAGTTTATTGCAGATACTTTATAAAGAAATATAAACCTCTTTATCTCTAAATCACTATCACTATCACTAAATAAAAGCAAACTATGAGAAACTTGAGTGTATAATTAGTAACTTTAGGCTCAGGAGGAGTTTTGCATTTCTTAATTAGCTCTTATTTCTTTCTCTGGTTATTCGAAAATAATTTTGCCTGAAGAGTCATACCTTTATTATGTGTTTATAATTGCTGACTCCTCTTTCTCCATTTATGAAGCCCGCTGCCTTTTCTCAAATTTTGGATTGGAACATTTTGGGATTTTACTTCTTACATTCTTACATTAATGAGCATGCTGACAACATTAAATTAATTAGTAAAGCAGATATTAAGGTTTAATTCTTGAATCATTGGATAACCATCATTAGATTTTAGACAGGCTAACTTTATTTACTTTTAGCCTAACATCTGTTTTAAAATGGCATTGCAGTTGTTAAGAAGGGTTGTCTGATGATGATGTGCTGCCACAATGTTTGCTGCATTTCAATGAAGAAATCAGGATATATAGATGTATTTCTAATGTATCAAAAGTATTCATATGGCAGGACACTTGTACTTTAAATTTCTGTATTCAAAAGAAATTCAGCATGGTTACCCTATTAATGCAAGTTGAAATTCTCTCTTTTGTACAGACATTAATGATGCAAAAGCAAAAGTATAAAACTATAAGTTGTACCTTATTCTCAGCTAGTTTATTGACCTAAAATAATTGAAGGGACAGATATGCTCAGTCACAGATTTGCACTGTGACTGAGTTAGTTCTCCTTTCCATGGGAGGTGGGTAGTATGGTTGCAGGGTAGGATCCATGCCTGTTAAAGATTCTGGCTCTAGTAGCTCATATGCTGCAGAATAGTATTAAATTATTACATTCTTAAATCTCTACTGTCTCCCGTAGCAAAATATGCAGATGGGAACTGGCAGGGGAACTTTTCTTTTGGCCTTTGAAATGGAGCAAAAAGGCTTTGTGATCACCGAGAAGTTAATGAATGTAGACCTTGTGTTTCCATATTCAGAGTGTCACTTTTCAGCACTAAACTGCTCTTTAATTGCTGCTCTTCAGGGGATCAACTGGTACTGCTAAACTGTGTCCAATTTAAGTATCCCCCCTCCCATTCTCCCAACCCTATCTCTGCCTGGAATGCTAATAGAATTCCCAAGTTCATTTGCTCTATTTCTTTCCTGGGAGCAGAATCAATGAAATGAGATAAGTACTCTACTAGTCCTTTTCCTAACAAAACCTTCCTTTATCTGTTCTTATTCCAGATTGTCTGTTTTTCAGGCCTGATGGCTTTCTTCCAGTGGTTTGCATCTGACAGTTTTCTTTCAGAATTTCTGGCCAGGCAGATGTTTTACCTAATTGGCTTTTTCCTCTCTTATCCTCGCAGCATAGCTGTAACTATTTAAAACAACCCCCCTTTTACACTAAAGTTCCCCTTCTATTGAATACATATTTTAAGCAACTTTCTTGTACGCCTCAGTTGATGTAACTTGAATTAAATGAACTGTAGATCTATAAACTAATCATTTTTTTGCATCTAACTGCAGCTCCTACTTATTCCACCTTTACTTCTTCTACTGTGATCTCACGATCTCATGATATTGTCTTCATCTGTTCCCTATACCATATAATTTGGACTAGCGCTTAACCCATATCCAAAGAAGTTAATGAATAGCAAACATCAGCTTATAAAGTCCTTCTTTGAACAATCCCATGGAAAGCAGTTGTTCCAAACTTGTAGCTTTTGGCCAAAACTCACTTCTTCCCCAATCCTTCTCATTCCATAAAGGGAGAGATGGTTGCCAACATTCATATGAGGCAGAGAAAAATGGCGGGAGAATCTACCAATTCCTTTGCTGAACTTGTCCTGTCCACAGCAAATAGGTATAAACCATTTCTGAGCATCATTGTTGCAATGGGATGGGGGTCGCTAATGCTATAATGGTACAGTTTACTGCCAGTTCAAAGACTGGTGGATAGGACTTTTAACTTGGGTATGAGAAAGAGCCCTAAATTAGACCCTGTGGACAAACGTTGGTGGACTTTCTTGGCAGTGTTTACACTGACATATTTATGTATGTATTTGTATTCCCTAAATCACACTTTATATTCTAATATCTGATTTGTTCACATAATCCAGAAATAATAGTATTCTGATGTTACTCATCATCCAAGGCAGCTCCAATATGGTCTATGAGAATTTTTATGACTTGTTTCCGAATTTTATGAATCTGTTTCCATATCATTGAGCAATTTGTTTTCCCTTCCATTTAACATTATGGCCTATCTGCTTATACATTATCACTCGTAGACCTACCTATCTGCTGACCCTTAATTAAAGCTCCCAGGCTTTCCTAGCATCATTGCCAAGGACTTGTTCACACATTCAAGGTTCCAGTGTTGATTCAAAGGCTGTTAACATTGGTTTGTTATTGCAAATTAACAATCACATCACTGATGTGTGACCGAAAGATGATCCTGATCTTGAAATAATGGGAAAGATGTACCATGGTGACAACAAGCAACAGTAGCAACAGTACAGGAAACCATGGCAGCAGACTTTTCTATTAGAAACTCATAGGCCCTACCTTTGAAAGGAAAGCAAATGGCTTTCATTCATTAGACACAAAAGTCCAGTGATTCCCAGATAGTGAAAGATCACCACAGGTGCTCAGACAAAATGAAGGAAGATGTTCCATTATGACTCTGCATTTTATTCACTTATGATTTGGGAGTGTTTTATATGTGCATGTGTTTAATTATAAGGAAATAAAAAACAAAACAAAGATAAAAGCTCTTGGTTATTCTGGATCATTTTTCTTCCCTTTTGTTTTACATTCAAATATGGCTTGCCCTCATTCACACAAAATGGCAAATGGGGTATAGCAATTGGGCTATTGGACTAGGGGAATGGCCAGCTTCAAATTCCTAATCAGTTATGAAGCTCAATCATCGACATTGGTCAACTCTTTCTATTAGCCTACACTGTCTCACAGCATTGTTGTGTAGATTTTATGAGAAAGGATACTGCCTTGACCACTGCTGAGGAAAGACTGAGCCTACAATAGAGATAAGGAAATTATTTTGGACCCAGGCTTGAATTAATTTTGGGATAGCACAATGGAGATTGCATGCCGTGGATCGGAATCACTACATAAAAATGAATAGAGATATGCTGTGCGTCACAATACATTTTCCTTATTCTTTCCACATGCATAAACAATACACCCAATTCCAAACATGTCCAGTGAATCAGGCCAAAAGTTGATTAGGTCTGTGAGCAATGGTTATTGGTGTCTGATCTATCTGTAATTAATAAAAAACAGCACTTCTCATAATTCTTATGCCCAGAGGGAGGGATGACAGCTGCTAGGGAACTAGCTACAGAAATGATTTTAAAAATCCATGATACGAAACATTGTGCTAAAATCAATGGCTAATCGGTGACATGTAAAATTCAGGTTGGATTTGGAATGCATAGTTTACATAACTACTTCAACAATACAGTGCCATTTTTGAGCCTATACTACAAACACTGGCAGTGATTCTGCATGCACCAGCCATTGAAGTGCCTCAACATTCAAAGGGGAAAATTAATATGAAAAAGAAAGACAGACATCTCTATATAAAAGTTTACCCAATAAAGGATTGAAGTTCTGCTTAGTAAATGGATAACCAAGGAAATCTTGGCTGGATTCGTGGTGCTTTATGGGAGTCTATTAGCAGTCTTTTCATTCAGTTCTGTTTTGCAAAATAATCTTGACATTTGACTGGGTAGTACTGAAAAGTTACTTGTTTTCTAGTTCAGATACAATGCAGTGTTTTTCATTTTCAAAAGTGAGTTTCATACAATGCACAATTAATCCTCAGAACAACCTTTGAGATGAAGGAAGCCAATTATGTCTCATTCAGAAAAGCAAAGAGAAATGGCTTGTCTGCTTGAGAGGACACCTTTGACTTTTAAGGTGTGTGAACTTTGTATATTGATTTCAGGTGGAGAATGAAGTCAGGAAACAAGAGCTGCTGACTCTGAACCCATGAAATTAGCTTTATAGCAGAATCATCTGCATATCTGCAACAATGCAAAGTGATTTTTGATTCCCACCCTTAGACATAATATTTTATGGTTTGTGACTAAAAGGCTGCCAAAGCTCTATAAATCCATTCTGGATCAAATTTTAGGCTATCCAAAGTTGGAATCCAGCCTGATACATCCAAATCGATATCTAGAAGCCTCCAAATCCCACATAGCGATGACACCATTACTGTCTTGAAATAGCCAAGGTCTAAGATGATTCAGCACTTCATGATTTCCTCCTCCTTATGATAGGTTCACATATTGTGCTTAAGATATAATTCGTAATGTATAGATTGAAGTTTTGTGGTGATATGATATGCAAAGCCATAGTGTGGTTTGTTTGGTATTGACTTAACACATTCTATTTACATAATCTAAATCAAGACCTTTGAGTGAGGTCTTACTCTGGATATTCTTGCCTGTATAATGTCAATTCTTGTGGTATCACTTCTTAAAAGAAAAATCTTGAAGATTCTGCCTGGTATATCCAAACAGCTTCTGGGCACTATTATTCTCTTGAAGAGGGAGGCTACAATGTTATAACCTAAGGACTGCAGGCAACTGTTAACAACAATCTTTCCTTGAGAAGATTATTTATGCACAAACAGATGGATTCAGACTGAATAATGATTCTGTTTCTTTTCCTGCGTTTTTCCCCATGGCCTTTTATTATAATTTGTTGCCTGTGTTTTGATAGTAAGAGGGGAATATTATTTTCTGGAAGGTCATCACATTATAAAGATTAATGTAGCAATATCAGGCCATGAAACTAGGACTCTTAAACAATGGTGCTTAAGTGGGTATTTTAATTTTTTACTAAGGTAGGCAATTGCTATTAGCTCATTCTATCAATGGGAGGGAAAACAGATGAAGCAAAACAAGTGGCTCAAGGTCACACAGGATATTGGTAGTAGGCAAAACTAAGTGAAGTGGGAAAAATATGAAGTAGAGCTACCCCCAAAGTGGTCACTGTTCAAAGCAACTCCTTCTCAAAGTAGTTGAGTCTAATTTTAACATTTGGGGCAAGATGTCATTTTTTGTACTCTTGAAGGCAGCAGGCTAGTGCAGGTCATATTACAATTCTTGTGTATGGTACTTTCCTCTTCCAGAATGTCCCCATTTGTTCATTATGTGTCCTGGCATTTTTATGGTGCCCATTGAAAGAAAATTCATAATGCAGCAGCAGCAAAATGTTTCATGAGGCTCGATGACTATCTACCATACCAGCCCAGCTAGAGGCTTTTCCCAACAGAGCTGTCTGTGACACAGCCAGCAAACCAGCCACAAATAAACAACATTGCACTGGGATGCTAGCCAAGGATGATGAGGAGAGCCAGGCATGTGTTTATGTGTGACTATTCTAGAAGGAACAAGTGGATGGCAGGGCAGCCATTTCCCTTACATGTATCCAGTGCCCTTCCTAGAAAAAAATTCAGAAGCTAGAAAAACTCACCATAAAAGTGAGATGGAAATGGCCAGAATAACATGAAGAGTTGTGTCTGGGCTGCATTTTAGAGGGTGCTCTATTGCATAGCAGAAAAGATAAAGATGTACACAGTAATAGGAAAATGTGGTTGTGTCCAGCATGAAAAAAAATGGCTCAGGGTTTGTGAGGTCTCAGGGTGACTTCTTCAAGTGGTTTAAAAAGATTGGCTTTAGCAAAATCCCCACAGGTGGCTGATCTAAGACTACTGTGGTGAATGATGATCACATTGTATACAATATTAGTATCTAATCTACGAATAACAAAATCTGTTCCAACTTCATTGGTAGAAAAATCTCTTTTGATAAAACAAGTGTGACTGATATCTTTGGGACAAGCTGAAATGTACAAAGACTGGCCTTCTTTTGTTATGACATGCTAAATCTGAGCCCTGATTCCAATTCTACATAGCCCACAAGAGTCTGAAGAATTTAATTCATCATTAAATGTCAATGGTTCGCCTATTCTCCAGGGGTCTGTTAAACATATCTGCTAGATGTACTTCCTTTTTTAATGTCTACTGTTATATCTATATAACATAAGCTATAGCATATGCCTGTCCATGAAAAGATCCCAAGTTTCAGACAAGAGAGAAAAACTCTCTGAAATCCTAGATACCTACCTGTTCTCAGATTATGTCTATAACTGCAGACATAAGTCTGCTTGATTAATATTGCTCATTAAATGTTAACATTTATTAAGGCCTTATTAGTGAAAGCAATGCTTCACCATCCAAGGGTTGCCTGTTTTTCTTTGTTCCCAGAAGCCACAAACATAAAAAAAGCACAAATGTCCTCCAAAATGAACATACTAGGAAGTTCTTGGTACCTTTTTTGTAATATTTTATCCAGTGAAGATTTCCATTCAGCACTTAAAAAGCTTTTTCTTATTTAAGCATCATATGCATGCACATTCAGATACATTATATTTTATGTATCAATGTATGTGTGTGTATAAACACACACACATACA
>JAEANM010002258.1:1168-25018 GCA_017656035.1 Myanophis thanlyinensis | reverse complement strand
CCGGAGCCGCTTTTCCCCTTCAGCAGCACCTGGGCGGCGAGAGAAGAGCCGCTGCGGAGCCGTGCCCCCCCCCCTTACCTTCTTCTGGGCTTTCGTATCTTGGAACATATTGCGTAAGTAGAGACTATTTTTTTCTCAAAAAAATCTTTGTAAGTCGAAATTTTTGTAACTAGAGGTCTTCGTAGGTAGAGGTACCACTGTACCATGCTACTTTTCTAAAGTACTACATTTCTCATATATATGCGCATATAAGTTCATCCACCGATAAGCCAAGCTTCAAATTTCTAACCAAAATACAATGAAAAATGTGGGTAGGTGGTATCTGTGGATTGCACATTTTTCATGATACTTTGGTTAAAAATTTGAAGTTCAGCTTCTCAGTGGATGAGCTAATATAGTACTTTACTGTCCAATGATGATACTATACATTTTGTTTGTTTCTCCTGCTGGCAAGGTTCAGGAAAATAAGTGATTGTAAGCAACTTTGCTGAGACAAAAACCATGAGAAAAAATAGGCAATGTTCCTGAAGGGCCGAAAGTGTGCCCATTTGTGGTATACAATAATGAAACGTGGAGTATAGAATGCAATACACACCATGACCATTCCACCAGAGTTGACCACATTTCCAGCAACAGGCAGAGTCACTGTTACTGTCCCTTGTCCACTGCTAGTTGTACTGGTGTTGGCTCCAGTTTGAACAATCTGTGCTCCAGCCAAACTGGCTGCTGGGATGGTGATCATGCCTGTAACGGGGACTGTAACTTTCAACAGAACAGAACACATAAAATATAAGGAACAAATTTAGACCCATTTCAAATGTCATTCCCTCATTCTGAGTCATGCTTAGGGATATTTTTTAAATATGATTTTTTACTGAGATCTAAAATGACCTATCCACATGCGAGTTAAGCATGTATCTCTAAACAAAGCTAAACCAATGTGAAATTCAAGATTTTTTTTCTAAATACCTTATTGTTAAGGCAATAAATGTTAAAATGTAAGAGGTAATTTACTTTTCACTTGTTGCTACATGACCTGTATCATTCCCACAAAGGTATAATAATGTCTACTAAGCTTTATATAGGCTTAAATAAAATGGAGCAGAATGCTACAGACAGGAAGTGCTAAAAGGTTTCCAGTTCTATGGGGAATGCATTTCTAATATTAGCTGTTGGGAATAGGGATGTCTATTATCTTATGCATGTTAGCAGACAATTCATACATGATGTTAGTTTCTAGTATAATTAAGACCACATAGTATTTTAGATTAGGCTCTTTGAGATGAAATACAAATGCAGCATCTGTTGTGGTCTGTTAAAACAGAAACATCTTTATCTTGCACAGATGCTACTGACAAATGCATATATATACACCTCTAAGAAAGTATGTCTGTAAAACATGAAACTGAAGAAAGAACAGTATAGCTCTGAGATCATCTGGAAATAATATGTAAATTGGATGTCAGTATGAAAACACTAGTGCTCTGGGGAAGGGAGCACTCTCTGGTACTCTCCTTTAGCCAGGAGATTGGAAAACTAGCAGAAGAGCAGACACAGCTCTTGTTAAAGGACACACTGTAGACAGACTGACAAGGACTATATAGAAGTTATTAGCTATCCACTCATGTTCCAGAAATTTTTAAAAATGCACATAATTTTGAACAGTTAATATTTCTTAGGAAATGGTTGTAGCACACAGAATTCCCACCTTGTTGAAGAATTGTCCCATCAGCATTAACTGGTTGATAGACAATTGTTTGACCTTCTGCTGTTTGTGCTACCTGTTGTCCTTGGACTGCAATTTGTGGTTGGGTCTGCAGAAGCAAGCATCACACAAAATTAAAACAGTGAGTAATATAAAACTATTATACTTGGAATTTCCCATGGTTTCATATAAAACACTATGCCAAAAATAAATTTTCCTGCATGTTCCATTGACCTTCCTCCCTTTAGTTGAACCCCTCTCCAACTTCTTCCCTCTTTTAATATGCTACCTGTGTTTGGCCAGCTGTTACTGCTGTCTGTGGCTGCTGGATGATGATTTGTTGTGTCTGGCCCTGCTGGCCCTGAACTTGTACCGCTTGTCCACCTTGAATCTGAATCTGACTAGGCTGGACCAATTGAATCTGTGGACATATAAAATAGAGCAAGATGCTGTTAACTACTATTCCTAATCATGGCTTTAATTGATTATTCTGAGGTGATTTATTAACCAAACAAAAGCTAGGGGGGGAACTACTCGTATTAAATAACAAAAGCAAGGATAAAACAATGCTGAAAGGTGAGCTTGCTGCATCACTATACATATTTTCTATCGCAAGAATATTAAAAAATAAGGGTAGGGAGAAAAAAACCCTTTGCAACTCTTAGGAAACATTCTTCCCAATTCAAAAGAATACAAAGTCTTAAAAGCAAGAAGTGTTTAAACATATAGTATTAGCTCTTCTTCATCAAGTAGGGGAATACTCTTGCACAATGTTTAATATGACCCCAATTAATAATATTATACTGATTTTGTAATGAGGGTTACAAAATGAGATTGGAATTTAATCATGCTCAAGCAGCACATTATATTTATTTTTATAAGGCTTTTCCTTCAAAGAGGTAGGCTAGGCAGCTAATACAAATGATACAACCAAGTAGTCCAGCGACATCTGGAAAATCACAGATCTGCCATCAATACTAATTATTTTGGAAAGCACCAATTGGATTAAGTTGAGAGTCCCTATAGGCAGTTCTTTACTTACAACTGTAATAGAGCCTGAACTCTCCATCATAAGTCATTTGTTATAAGTTGAAGCACCCACGTGACCAACTAAATTTTAGGATCTTTTTTGGGGTGATCGATAAGCAAATAAAGCAGTTGTAAGCCTGACCGAG
The DNA here is from genome assembly GCA_017656035.1 of Myanophis thanlyinensis. Lineage (NCBI taxonomy): Eukaryota > Metazoa > Chordata > Lepidosauria > Squamata > Homalopsidae > Myanophis > Myanophis thanlyinensis. Next base: position 22,138 of record JAEANM010002258.1, on the reverse strand, counting down.
GAACACTGAAACTGGCTGTAAAAGTGTGGTGGGTTCACAAAGGCCTGAAATGCAATCATCTGTATGCTGTCATCAGATCTCTGGAACTGGGTTGTAAGTACTTTTGAAGGGATTGTCAAAACTTTGAAGGAACGATAAACAACTTAGTTGTTAAGGGCAAGGCCTACCTACATTACAATAAAAATAGTAAATGTTTCTTCTGAAACTGATTTTCTTCTTGTTTGACAAACAAACATTATTTTATTTCAGAGTAAAACTGTAAGAAATTTCTTCACAGAAGTGCAATATTGTTTTTTTAAAAAGAATTAAACTAATTTACTGAAATAATTTATATTTATCAGCAAAAATATGGGTTCCTGTGCTTTCAGACATATTGGCATCTTTAAATTCCAGTTTATGGGGGAAGCAACAAGTCATGGTTACTTCAGTTTGAGCTTTCTTGTATTTTCCTAGGCAGAGCTGGTTTATCTAGAAATGTATGGATTTATTTGAACTCATTCAAACTGATAGATTTGATCCTTCAAATTAATTAGGGAACATGATAGTACAGAACTTTTTCCAAATTGTTGAATCAGTCAGAAGCTAGTAATTTGATTTAGTCTTTAAATTGATTTTGGAAAACCAATTTGATTGAAAACCGATTTAATAGAATCATTGCACTGCTTAACACTAATTTGTACATCATTTGGGCATACTGACCTGCTGAAGTCCTTGTGATCCTGAAACTGGAACTTGCATAATAGTTTGACCCTGGCTTCCAGGTACAGCCTGTACCATAATTGGTTGACCAGTTGATGTGATTAGCTGGCCTCCACTCACTTGTACCATCAGTGGCTGACCCTGGACCTAAAGAATGGGAAAAGAAAAGAACCACAATGAAACACGAACTCAGATTAGCAATTGGCTTTAGGCACCAACATTTTCCTATGTAGAAGTTCTGCAGAAAACCATCATCATCATCACCATACACCATAAAAAACAATACCTGCCTATTCCAGGTCCCTGAAAAGACCTGGATAAGTGAATAAAAATGTCAAATCAAGTCTAAATATCTGATGGCTGTGTGACCAAACATAATAATATAAAAATATGAATAACATTATTAAGAAATGAAAGAACAAAATGTAAAATGTGACTGGAATTAAAGATAAAGAAATTTGCAGAGATTTGAGCAAGTTGGAGAATTTGAGGCAAGAAACTTGAAAAATAAGAAAATCAAAGCTAATCTGTTTGTAAAGCATAATCAAGACAGCCGCAGAGGCTACAGAGCAACTGAAAACAAAGAATCATGCCACTATAGAGAAGATCAAGCAACTTGTCAATTGAATAATTTAACTCTAACATAACTTGCAGTTTAGAGCAAATCAGCATTAATTCTACAAAACTCTTGAAAAGTAGGAAAGGATCACTAACAAATAATGAAAAGCCTAACGAAGAGATCTTAACATTTGGGACAAGTTTGTGGGACAATAGGAATCACAATAGGAAGTACATGGGTCAAATAAGTTGAGCTCCATGGATTCTGACTAAAATCACTGATAATCAACACTTGAGGTTAGTAGACCAGTGTTTTGGAAGCATCAGAAAATAAAAAATGGTTAACAAACTGGAAGGCTATTTCTAATTGAGGAGGAAAAAAAGAGAAATGACCTTGAAACTTGCAGGGTGCAGACCCATTAACCTGTTTCCCAACAACACATAACTGGTCCTGAACATATAACAATTTTGATCATTTGAAGTTACCATAGCACTGAAAAAAGTGACTTATGACCATCATTGTGCAGGGTCATGGGATTGCCATTTGTGATCTCCACAGCAAAGTCAATGGAGGAAGTCAGATTTGTTTAATGACATTGTGATTCAGTTAACAACTGCAATAATTAATTTAACAACCAAGGCTAAAAAGGTCACAAATTTGAGCACAACTCACTTAACAACTGTCTTGAGTGCACAGGATTCAAACAGACCACCTGTTTGCAACATCTCAAAGCAGCCACATATTTTTCTAAGTCTGAATCCAAAGACCTGCACATTATATCATCTCCTATTAATGAGGCACCAAGTAACAGCAGCATCTTTTGAAGATACTCTCCTAAATTTAATGAAACTCAAATATTTTTATGAATACAGGTAGTGATTGACTTACAACCATTTGTTTAGTGACTATTCAAAGTTACAATGGCACTGAAAAGATTGACTTATGATTATTTTTCATACTTACAACCATAACAGCACCCCCATGGTCATATGTTCAAATTTTGGATGCTTGGCAACTGGCATGTATTTATGATGGTTGCAGTGTCCCAGGGCATTTTTACAACCTTCTGACATGCAAAGTCAATGGGGAAGCCAAATTCAGTTAACACACATATTATTACATACTTTACAACTGAAGTGATTCACTTAACAATTGAAGCAGCAAAGGTCGTAAAATGGGGCAAAACTCACTTAATATCTGTCTTGCTTAGCAACAGAAATTTGGTGCTCAATTGTGATCATAAGTCAAGGTCTACCTGTATGTGCACTTGTAACTAATTCAGACATATTTGGGATATTTGAAAGGGAAGTTCAAGAACATAAAACATGTCTTCTGAAGGCTTAGACTATGCTAAATTAAAACTCTTTCAAAATACTGGATTTTAATTTTTGTAATTACCAAATTATGGATTTGAAATTGAACACATATGGATAATTCTAGGCTGGAAAAGACTAACAAAAAAGGAAGTAGAAGAGCTAAAAAGGACCATAGTGTAAAATTCAGGGTAGGTCAATACAATGCAAATAAATCAACTTTGTTTTATTATTTCTTAGATGTAATAAAATACTGAAAAGTGTAGTAAAACAAAAAAAATTCTGAACAAGAAAAAGATACCTTTGATGGTATTAAAAGATTGATGTTAGTATGATTTATAACACTAATCCTTTAAAAGGGCAAAGGAAACGAAAAGTAATAGTAATCTTGTCTTATTTAACAAATGATAAGTCTTCACATAACATTTACCATTTCACAAGAGCACAAATCAGAATTTAAAATCTTTCTTCTCCAGTATTTTAATATTTTAAGATAACATATATTATTGATTTTTGTCCCAAACATAATCCATTAACTAAATCTCTCAAACTAAAATTCTTTTTTTTTTTCAAAACTCACTGGTAAAAGGGAAAACAACCCCTCAAATAGATAATTTTAAAAAGACTCACAGTCTCCCCACCCCCCAGCACATCATCCCTATTTTTTAAATCTGTAGTAATAGAAGTTTCAGATAAGTCAGTTTCCAGCATGCATTTTTAACTGGATAGTCCATTCCAACATTTTTGTTAATTTGACTGTTATCTGCTACGGTTAGAATGAGCTATCACCCATACATATACATATAGTTCATACATTGAACTATAACTCCTTTGATTCACAGCCAGCATAAGAATTGGTTGAGAAGCTTATTCCATCCCATTTAGGGACATGAGATGTTACTTGTAATTAAAACTGCCACTATTTTTCTGTTTCCATTTCAAGCCCTAGTGCAAACACAGCATTGAACATGCAGTGATAGTGTGATTCATGCAGTGCTCACACAAAAACAACAGATAGATCACCACTACCTGGAGGGTCTGAACTTGCTGGCCTGAGGCAGATGCCACCTGAGCCTCAGTCTGCAACTGGACAGCAGTAACACCACCCTGCTGCTGGGAACAGGAACAGGAAGAGCTTGAAACGTGGCAGGAGGAAATGCTCAAGACAACATTAAAAATAATTGCCAGAAGAGACTACAAGGAGGAATGAGTGAATCCATTTCTAATGTGGTAGCCTACCAATGTTTAATCTGCATATTATTCTCTAGTCAAAAAGAAGCAAAGTACACTCTCTCTTAGTGCAAAGTTTGGAAGCTTTAAATAAGGACAGAAAAGAAACAGATGGCCAAAACAGATGGCTTCTGAAGGGAAGAAATCTGAACACACTGATATTGTGTTGTACCTAAATCTGTGTAGGTTTTGCACTGTGATCTCTCTCAGAAAAAACACTGAAATTTAAGAAACATAGACAAAATAACAAAAAAATAACCCCAGTATGATAAGCATAACCTAATGTACATTAATCCAAGAGATCTTTAACTTTATATGTAGTACTGTGGTTAAGTATTAAATTATCTTATGCAGACATCACCCATAAACAAATCATTACATTATTTCTGGCCAAGAAATAGACATACTATTTAGTTTTCATAATTATGCTTTAATGTATAGAATAGGGCTATGCAAACTATATGGAAGTACGATTGATTTTGGCAGAAATTATGGCAGAAGTACCTTCTGTGCACATAATTAGGCAAAACACTGGGGAGGGAGGCATGATTGCTTTTACACTCAAAGAAGTGATGCTTCTTTCGCAGCAAAAAGGGTAACCCAATATTTTGCACAGCTCTAACAATGAGTATGATTCTTCGGGACACTTAAAACTGTTAAGAACCAACATACTGAAATCTGAATTACAAATAACTGTCTTACCTGTTGCTGTATTTGTCCAGCCTGCACAACTATCTGTTCTGTTGAGCTACTGCTGTTTGTGGTGTACTGCTCCATAGTTTTCCTGTATCAATTCTTTATCCAATCTTCAATCAGAAACCTAAAAGAAAACATGGAACATTACTGTCATTGTGTATTATCTGGGAACCCTAAAATAATGAAGTGGGACCAACTGCAAAATAGTAGAAATTGGGAAACAAAGCAATAATTTCCAGGTGAAGCAGAATTTCAAAAGGGAAGCTTACTGGTGGTATTAGGGGCAAATGAGTTCTGGGTCTCTAGAAGTTATGAGGGAGGATTCTGTTCTCCCACTTACCAAGCATTTTTTTTTTTTACTATAGGTCAGTGGTGGCAAACCTTTTACTTACTGAGTGCTGAAAAGTACACACTTTGCGTGTGCCATCCACACTTGTGTGTGGCTCCTCCATGTGCGCTGCATGTGCAACTGAACCATCACTGCATGCATGCAGCTTTTGTATGTGCAATGCATGTGTGCTACATGCAGACACCCATGCACACATGAGCAATTGTATGTGCATACTCAGGAGAGCTCCAAAGACTAGCTGGATTTCCTGCTACAATCGTGCACATCCATAGCGGACGCCCAAAGGCCAGCTGGGTCTCTGCAATCACACATGCGTGCATGTGCAATCGCATGTGCATGTTCAGCTGGAGATAAGTTGGCCGACAGCTTGTGTGCCCAGCAAGTTGGCTCTGCGTGCCACCTGTGGCATCCATGCCATAGGTTCGCCATCACGGCTACAGGTATTACTGCATTTATTACTCAATTTATACCTTGCTTATCCTCTTGAGAATTCAAGAATGCACAGGGTTTTTACTCATTTTACCCTCTATCAACAATAGGCAAGGTAATAGGCACACTGTTCAATGGGAAATTTGATTTACATCCTCTTGGATAGGAATTTATAACTGTCAACAACAAATTCCTACTCAACAGCTCCAAGTAAAAGCCTGCCTTTCCCAACCATCATAAGTAAAAGTATAGTGCTATAAATTAGGTGGTTATCTGCAGGGAATTAGGATTGGAGAAGACAGAAAAAACAGATCCAAGCACGACACCAGCAGGAGTGGGACAATGGCTCATGTAAACAACATTCAAATATCCACATCTTTTAATTAATTTTGCAGGACACTGATTAATTTTGGAGGACACTAATTTAGTCAAGACACTGAAATTGTTTTTTCATCAAATGTATTTGTACAAGACACAGGGTTTCAGCAAATCCTACTGATAAGCGGAAATCAGAATGGATCTGACTTCCTTCTAAATTCAGTTGTGAGGCTGAGGAGGAGGAGACAAGCAGGCTATACCGTGTGTATTAATGAGTGGAACAACTTGCCTCCAGAAATTATGGATGCTTCAACACTGGAGGTTTTAAAGAAAAGATTGAACACCATTTGTCTGAAATGGTGTAGGTTTTCAGTTTGACCAGGGGGTTGGACTAGAAGACCTCTAACATCCCTTCCAACTGTTACTTCTGTTACTATTAAATTCTATCCTTTGTTTTCAGCAGAAAAATGATGCACTTTTGTCAAATTACAGTGATAGCCAATTAAAAACTATTGTACTTTAGCCTTACATTTGAAATATCACCTTCCTTTCTCTATTTTAACTACCTATTATTAAGTTTACTTGCATATAAACAATAGTTATTTTGATTTGCTTTTTTTTTAAAAGAATCCAGTTATACAACCAATTCCCTTTCTGCAAATTCTAGCCTTGGCCACAAAGCATGGTGTCTGTAAGATTTTATGTTCAAGGAATATATAAACAAACACAGAATATAATGAAACCACAAAACCAAAACAAATCTATTATTCCCTAATATTGAATTTAAGAAGGCCTATATACTATCCCTCTTTTGTCATATGGAATGTCATGAAAGCCACTAAATCATTTTGTACAGGAAGTACCTAAAAAGATTTCACACACAAAAAAAATCTCCACAAGGTTATTCTAACATGAGAGAAGAAAAACATGCCTTAATTCCGTTTATTGAAAGGTGGTTCTTTCTGGTTACCGGTCAGCCTATTCAATGTACACTTGTAGTACCGGTATGCGAGCAGCCTATAATGGGCATAAGCAGCAGTGGCTTTCATATCTGAGGCAATTATTTTAGCATAATTGTAACCCGATATGTAAGGAAAACCCCTTTTGTTTTGTGTCATGGGAAAAAGCAGCTATGATGAGGCCTTCTCGGCTACAATATCGGTCTCGATCGAAGGCGAATTTTTTAGAGGCAAAAATTTGGCAGAGCGTCTGACGGAGAAACGCAGCGCTCTGTATGTCCCGCGGTGTTCGGTTACAGTCCGTGCCCTGAAAGGCGTGCAAGGGGAACTGACCTCCAGGGCCAGAGGCCGCCAAACACAGGATGGCGAGCCCCGTGCACAGGCCACTGAAAGCCGCCCCGTGAAGCCAACGGAGGAAACGCCCCACGGGCATTCTCTCGTCCCCTTCCTCCAGCCAAGGCCACACAAAGGCATCTCCGAAGGTGCTCCGGCGGTCCCGCGGGGACCGGGCCGATCAAGACGGGCCGAGCTAACCCTATTCGCCCCAAACAGTGACATCCCCGTTCCCACGTCAGCCAGCCATCCCACTTCGATGCAGGTTCCGGGCGCCAACGGGCCACAGCCACTCGCTGCCCCAGCGCTCGCCCAGCCCTTGCCCGCGCGCGGCCTTCTGACTGGCCACTCGGCCCCGCCAATCCCGGCTCTTGGGCCGGCGCTCGGGGGCTCCATATTGGCTGCTCGAACTCACCGTGCCTTGCTCCCCCGGTTCGGGTCCCGCTCTGATTGGCTCCGCCACCGGTCCCCGAAACCCAATCAGCGCCTCCACTCAGCCGCCGCGCAAAATGGCGCCCAACCCCCGAAGCCCAACAAAGAGAATGCGAGGGTGCCCTCGCGCAGGCGTGGTAGAGGAGTTCCTCCCGCGGATGCTTGCGCTGGTTTAAAACTGCACGCATGCGTTGGTTTCTTTCGAACTGACGGGTGCGTTTGAACCGTTTCTGTTCTCTTTCAACCCCTCCATTCTCGAGATGGCTTTTCTACGCATGTGCGGGACAATTTTTTTTTTCTCCACAAGCTTTTTTTTCAATGGCACTTCACGGACCCCCTTCTTTTCAAAATGCATGATCTCGGCCGGTGCCATAGAGTCCTCTTCCTAGGGAGGCCCACGCGAAGGCTGACATTTTGTGTGTTTTGTTTCCTAAGTGGGTTGCCATAATAGAACTTAGAACTTAGTGGGAGGCGAAACTGATTGCTGTCGTTGTATGTGTAGGCTGCTGGCCGGTGTGGTGATGGTTCTTTTTCTTTCTTTCGCCATTGCTGGCTTAGAGAGTTCGCGGGCAGGGGCGGGCTAAGCAAAATGACGTCATGCCTCGGAGGCGTCTCGGGGCAGCCGCCCGCCTTTTGGTGCGGCTTCGCTGGTTGTCTCAAAAGCGGTGCTGTTGTGGCCCTGGGTAGCCCTTTTCAACACGAGAGGGCGAAGGCTGTTAAAAAGTCTCGGGATTATTTAGGGAGGGGGGAGGGGAAGGTTATCGCTACATAACTGGTGCCCTAACTCATATTTGATAGTTTGGGTTTAACAGCAATTTTATAATTTTTTTTAGTAATCTTTTCTCTCTGCTTGTTTCCTGTCACGAATATGAAATTTACTATTTTCTAGTCCTTGTAGAAAAAAAAAACCTGTCATCCATCCAGTTATGGCTAGTACCCGGATTTCTGGAAATGAAGAAAGGGTTCGTAGCGGAACTTTTTTTTTTTAAATTAGTTGCAATTCAGTTTTGAATTTTAAAGATAGTTTTATTTCAACAGAAATTAGCTGGTCTCTAAAGAAAAATACCATCTGGCTATGGAGAATTGATGTTAGGGTTTTCTTTTGTGCAGGAAAAATACATTCCTAAATCACATTTGTAAAACTTTATTGGAATTAATTTTTCCATAGGTTTCACTTCATCTTAATATGCTGGCAATATAGTTCTGCCAAATACGTTATAATGCAATCCATTTTAAGTACTACTATTCATATTTTAGCCATCCTCTAATAATACATTCTGCAATTTTTCAAGTCAGTTCTGCCTTTTCTCACCCAGCCACATCTTTCTAGACATGCTCAGGTGTAAAAACTTTGCAGTTAAAAAAATACTTGCAGCTAAAGGAGAAGTACCCACATATAATGGCTGACTCTTTGCCCCCCCCTTTCATGGATTCACAAGAAAATTGATCCCATGTCATTTGGCAATTTCCCAGGCAATAGTTAGAAAGCTGTAAAGTATAATATAAATCAGTAGCTCTTCCTGTTCTGTTTAAACGTTTCAAAGTTACTCTATATCAATAATTTTTATAAATGAGTGTTTTTATAGTAAGAATGCATTTGGAATTTCAAGAGTAATTTTGTGATTGATGCACTCTCAGAATGGCTACCATACTAAATTTTACTTTTAACAAAATGGCTACAATCTAATAGATTGTGGGGCTAAAATGGCTGCAATCTAATCTTTGTGGGGCCAAGAGGAACAGTTCCAAATAAATATGATGCTAAAAGAAAGGCGAGGCTTGGAGCCTAATAGTCACGGTGCATATGTCGATGTATATTTGCTTCCATGCATATTGCATTGTTTTGCAGGCTATGGACCTTAGGCATGTTGTGTAGAGGCTGTGTTTGCTATATTCTAAGTTATAAATCATGCTTGAAAATCACAAATGCCAAATTATGTGAAATTTAATGAGATCTGATTGAATTTCACAGGTTGCAAAGAGGAAATAATTATACAAGGTGAAGTCAGGGTGAAGTTCACTTGCATTTTTACCTTCTACAGTGTTATTGATTATATTATAAAACAAATCATAATATAAACTAACCCAATTTAAATCGTGTATATTTACTTGAAAGTAATTGGAACTTCCATATAGTTCATTGGACCTATTGAAATTTTCATATGACTATTTTTTAGTATAGATGCAGAAAATGAAGGTACAAGAATTGTTAATTGTTAATCACGGGTAATATGCCTTTAATCCAGTACCACAGGTCATTAAGACAGAAATTGTCCTAAAGTTCTGCAATAAGAGACATGTAAGAGTTTTCTACCATCCTAATGTTTACAGCATAAATGATTTGTTGATCATTAGCATTGAATACTTAAATTGATTAATTTATGTTACAGCAATAGAGTTCCCAGAATCGATTGCAGCGTGAGTCTGTATAAGAAGTTTCCCAACGTCTCAAAATCTATTTTTGTATAGCATGAAGCCTTAGATTTCAGTAGCATGAGCTAAGATAATTACTCCCCTAAAAGTTTATAATTATGATTTTCCTGATATGTATGTTTTCTTAGTGGAAACACAGCAGTTTCTATTTAGAAAAGTATAGTAAAAAAAATTCAGTGGCACTCTATAAAGTACTTGTGGCGTAATTCTCTGTTTTATAAATTCCTGAAGTGTCATTCACAAATACCCTAACTCAGCAACTGTAGAGCTTTGTTTCTAAAATAAATTAATCAGTCATGCCTGTTTTAACTATAGCTTCCACTGAAGGCTTTAAGAAAATGATTGCTTAATTCAATGGAAGTTCCTTTTGAAGAAAATTATCATGATTCAAAACAAAAATTTAAAATTTCAACTTTCCTAATACAAATTTAAAAATAAGAAATGCAGTTGAAAAAATTAAAACAAGTCAGTAATCCAAAACTTACAGAGCTGTCAACAGATGAACAACCAGGTAAAAAGCTGACATTAAAATAAAGTCATCTTTGTATGAAATCTCCACAAAGAGGAGGATCCTGAATCTAGGTGTTAGACTTTAGAAGAATCTCTCCTGCTTCTTTGCACAATGTACAGCTGTGAAAGAAAGAGACTTTAATATTTATGTAGATATATACCAAGGAGAAGTGATCCTTTGGATATTAGAGAAAACAACATTGAACTTATTATTGTAGGAAATCAAGAAAATGTCTGAGAAGGTGGCAAGCCAGTGTAGTACTGTTGCCTAGAAAACTAAATGAAACCACCAGGAGTTAAGCTCAATGTATGGATGCTGGCACATATATGACTGAAAGCATAATACATATTTTTCTTGGAAATAAATTATATTTCATTATTTTATTTTGTGCATATCTCAAAAGAAGCCCTGTTCTATATAGTGAGAAATTTAGTAAATACATATTAAAATCTCTTATGTGTAGCAGTCAGCAGCTTAAACTGTGATATTATCTTTATATATTGCCTTACATTTTCTAGTTCTGGAATTTTATCTCATATATTGAGTCTTCTCTTTCATTTTTACCCAGATTAAATATGTGCAGGGAGATCTTTTTACTTGTCCAGAAACAGATTCCTTGGCTCACTGTATTAGTGAGGATTGTCACATGAGTGCTGGCATAGCTGCTATTTTTAAGAAGAAGTTTGGTGGTGTTCAGGAACTTTTGAACCAACGTGAGTAAAGGGTCAGGGTAAAGCTGTTCATAGAATCACAGAGTCTAGGTACTAGACAGTAAAAATGAGTGTAATGCAAATAGATTTCTTCAGATGACAGGTAGCTTTTTTTTTCTGTCCTGCACTAATACGTTTCTAATGTGCTCCAGATAGGGTTTTTTGAGTGAGGGAGCTTCTAGATTAGCTTTTGAGGGAATTTAGTGGTCAGGGACAATTGCTGCTTCTTATTTCATTGTTTCCATTAGAAATAATTTAAAACAAGTATAAACATAGTTAACAGTAACAAAAATAATGCAATTATTAAATAATGTTCAGGATACAATCATTAGTTAAGATGTTTAACTTGCTGTAGCTGTATGATTCTTTCAAATGGAGCTATTACTTTTCATCATATTGTGTACCCCTGCCTTGTGAGACAAGCAGCCAGAAGTTCATTACTTTGGTTTAAAAGTATCTAAACAAGGCCTGCTTTAGCAACAACAACAACAACAGATGAATAAAACCACTAGGTGATTAAAGAGCTTACTTTGTATCTTAGCTCTATGTCTGGGATTGTGGTACCTATTGATGGGGCAGGAATTTTAATTCTAGTACATTATAGTTTTTAAATACGGCCTATATGTAGACCACAGGTGTCACCACATCATATGACATATTGCAACTTGTTTCTCTTTGTGGAGTTGGCATGGGCGTGGTTTGAACATGATGCATCCAGCCCATGGGCAATCAGTTTGACATCCCTGATGCAGACTAATAATACACTTGTTACCAATTTATTTAGACGTGCTGCCTAGTGTAATGTGGAACTGTAACTTGGAAATGTTAGAAATATGACTGATCATATTACTTCACCATTTTAGAACAAATCTTATATAAGCACTTACCTAATTTTTATCTACACTTGATTAAGTATAGTTCATCTGTAACTCATTGAATCCTATGCTGTAAATATTTCACATATAGTTAATTTATATATTGTTTAGCTTCTTTCTAAAAATATATGAGAATAGAGGATGACCATAATTGCTTCTTATATGTTTGTTACGATAGTTTTGAAAAACAATAAACATATTTTCAGCACTCTGGAGATTAGGAATTAACTAATTTTTTTTTAAATTAACATAGACAAGAAAACTGGAGATGTGGCTATTCTGAAGAGGGAAACTAGATACATATATTACTTGGTATGTCATTGTGCACATTATTGATATTTATTTTAGAGATAAATATATGATTTATGCGTGAAAAATTATGATTGCCAAAAGTTAACTTCCTCTCCATTGACAAATATTGTTGAAATTTTAAATAATTTATCTGACGGAATAGCTATACAAATGCAATGTTTGCTGCATGAGAGATGAGTTGTGGTGGGGCAGTGGTTAGAATGCAGTATTGCAGGCTAAGTCTGCTGATTGCCGTAAGTAGTATAAATATAAGTATAAGTATACATATAATATGCAATATAAAAGGAATTGAATCTAAAATGTATCTAATCTACATTTTACCACTTTTTAGATCTCAAAGAACAAATATTTTCATAAACCTACATATGACAATTTACGGAAGAGTTTAGAAGCTATGAAAATCCATTGTCTGAAAAATGCAGTAACTCACATTTCTATGCCAAAGTAAGCTCATTTTATACTATAAAGTTATCCTATACTATATTTACACATTGACAAATAAAATAATTTTTCATTAATTTAAAATCTTTTACTTTTTTATTTATTTGTAAAGACTAAAACCAAGTCTCCATAATAAGTTCTAAAGAACTGGAAGAGCTGCTGACTTTTTAGATTAAGCACATTCAGAATATATTTTTTGTATATTTAAAGCAAAACACCTGTTTTCAATGAATTTGAAGGTGTTATTAAATGGAAGATAACAGTTCAAGTTCTCATATATGATTGTATAACTGAGAAAATGTACAGTGTTTGAGAGGATCACACTTCTATAGCTTGAAAATGAAGCTGCTTGTTAGATGGTCATAATTATGGGTGAGTTTCTAAAAAATCTAGGTTTTAGTTTAGTAATATACCTAATAAGCTATGGTAGTGAATGAATTTAGTTTCTTAGAATGTCACAAACACACACATATTTTTGTGAGCCACAAGACTTTTTTCCACATGTGTACTCATAATAATAATGGGGATGTTTCTTTAGTACAAATTAATAAGTGTGACTATTGATATATTTGGCATGCGATTAGTATTGTATCTTATTTGCACCTAATATGTGGATTTGAACTAATTCTTGTTTTGGCACTGCTTATATGTTTACTATAAATCATGGTGAAATAAACGGTTCAAAGAAAATACCCCAAAAAGACATCTTGTATCCTCTATATTTCAGGATTGGTTGTGGGCTTGACCGTCTGGATTGGAAAAAAGTTTCAACGATGCTTGAGGAAGTATTTGAAGATACAAATGTTCATATTACTGTTTATACTCTTTAATTAATAGTATAATTGTCTTTTCTATTTGTTGTTATATCCTTGTATCTTAGCTGGCATATGTTGATAGAATTATCAATTCTTTAAGTCATCTTTTGCTCTACTCAAATTTTTTAAAAAAGTCAAAATGTACATTTTGGTGTTCAGATACTTTGTATCTGTCTCCTATTTAAGAATTGGAAGATGTTACTTTAAGAAAAACACTTATTAAAACTGAAATTTTTTGATCTAGATTGGCAATCATGTGGAAGAGATTGGAATAAGATGGAAAGTTATATTTCAGTTGAAGATTTAATGTTTACAAAAAATCAGATGTTCACATATATAAATAAAAAAAACTTTTTCCAAATATGAGTTTTATGTTTTTATGCTTTTGAAATACTTCAGTATATCAGTTGCATATGAAAAATTATTCCTGTCCACCCAATCTATTGTTGAAATGTATGGGGATGCTATTTAAACATTCCATGAACAAGTGCATACACATCACAAAATGCTGGATCAGATCTGTTTAGGTGGTTTTTTAACAGAGTAACTATTGCTAAAATAGCAAATGAGTGCTAGATAAAATAATTTAGTGTGAATATGAGGGCAATTTTTGACTATCTCCAGCCCAAATTTATAATCAAAATGGATAATAGAATAAAAACTATATTTTAGACCTCTGTGAAAGAGGTCTTTTCAAATTAGAAGTGTAATTGGGCACAACCTAACTGAAAACTAGGTGTGTTTAATGAGATTGTATTCTTGTCATTTTAATTTAAATTTATATAATTAAAATGTTTTAAATAAATTTTACAAGCAGCTGAGCCAGAATTTATTAGGAAATTATTTCTCATTAACAGATCAATTTTTTTATAATATGTATGCTAATCAATTCACAAGTGCAAAAATATTTCTACCTCCCTCAGCTTTGTGAATGGTCACTGTCAATAAAATAATTAGTAATCTCTCTCCCTATTACATTTCCCTTTGACTTCTATTCACTGCATGTTAATTTAAAATTTTAAAATGTTAAAAATACACAATTGTTAAATTTATTTTTTGAAGTTTCTTTGGATGGGACTTTTCTAAACTTATAAGTGATAGAACTTTGCTTTGATTCTATTCTTTGTTCATAATGTTTTTTCTATGTCAACAACAGCACTACAGGTTTATGTATTTAAAAAAATCAAATCCCTATGGGCATCGTAACAAATGTATTTTTAGTCTATCGGCATAGCAGATAAGTCAGCTGGAGACTTCTGGTGTTTCCTGTTTCAAAGCAGCTCTGGAAAAAATGAGTTGAGAGTCCCAAATCATACTTGTTGCTCCATTGGTTGGCACATTTTTTTCCTGGAGAAACAGAAAAAGAGGCACAAAGTGGTTTTGTCAGCAATATGTTGTTTTATTTCTTGAAAAATAGGAGAAATAATGCAAATATTTTGGAGGGAGTATGATTTCACTTTTCTAAATACATAAAATTTGGCACCCTTTATGTAGTCAGAGACACTTTCATAATAGCGTCTTCAAATTTTTGAGATTGAGATTTTTGCCATGTAGGATATGAGATGGACAGAAAATAAATTTCCTAAACAAACAAACAAATTTAATGTTATCTTTTTAAGATTCCAGGTTCATTTCATTGTAATTATGTGTTTTAGTTGATTAAAATACTCTAAAATATTTATGTATCTTTTTTATACTGATTCAAATTTGCAGAAAATGCAGCACCACTTGAAAAATGCATCACTATAACAGATAGTTATATTTGTTTAAACAACATAGCAGATTGATTAGGGAGAGAGATCTAATTTAGTGTTAGAGCATTCCTTTGTATTCAGAAATACTGTTTCAATTCCACTAAAATACCGCTACCTGAAACCTTAGCAGCAGCCACTGTTGAATTAGATGTGTTTTTCAAAATTGGCAGCTTTATGATGGGTGGAGTTCTGGGAGTTGAGATCCACACCTTAAGGTTGCCAAGTTTGAAAAATACCAAAATTATAGTACAGAGACCATATGTTTGGCTTCTTGTATGACTGATTCCTATATTCTTTGCTATTTCCACCAACTGTTTTTTCTAACTGACCTAATGTAGATACATGGAGACATTCCGATATGGAAGTGTGGTGAGTGAAGAAAGAATGGATTTCATGGGATTCAGACTCGAAGCACTATGAAAAAACAAGCTGATCTGTGAGTCCAGGCTGGAGCAGAAACAATCTCATAAAGAGGCAATAAAGAGATGGGTTTTCTTTTTTTAAAAAAGGTGCAACTCTATATTTTGCATATCTTTACCAGAGAAGTAAAATCACCTCTTCCATAGTTGACTGAAAACTAGGAAAGAAATACTATAGCCATGTAGAAATCTGTGTTAAAGATAGGGGAATTACAATACTAGCTAGATATTAGTGAAACATGCAGATTAGATTTATAATCTAGAGGCCAATTTGAGCTATGGAATTTTGCTATTGTGCATAATGCAGTCTGAGGGAATACTGTTGTAGCTGCAAGCAACTTTGGACATCACTCTCAATTTCTTTTTTACTTTTGTGGCTTTTGAGCCTCTAGTATTCTTATGTTTGATATGCATAGAAACAACTTATTCTGGGGTCAGCCTTTAGTTAAATATTTCTCGTTGATCAACCTACTGCTTGGATCTTTATTTGCCCTTGCTGTCTCCTGAGTAAATCTAGAGGGGTTCTGTAATGTGCCAGCAGTTGATAAAATTGGATTCAGTATGCCTCTGCAGTGAAATGCAGAGATGTGTGCTCTAATCTGCCCAAAGCTGCCACGTTAAAAACCAACATAAAGTTTGTTTCTTATGGTGGTCTGAAAAAGTACTCTAAACGGAGATTTCAAAATCACACTGAACACTAACCTCAGTGCAGAAGTTCAGCAAGCTTTTCATCGTAAAATTGAAAGTTCTCTTGAATGTCTTCCCAGGGTGTAAACGCCTTTGCTTCTTCTTCCTCCTGCTCTACAAAGTTTTGCCAGACATACTCAAAATCTTGAGGTTTCATGATCCTCAATTTACAACCAGCTGTTTTCATTTTCTTCAAGGCAGCTTGTATGTCAGGTTCCTCCCACATGAATAGACGACCTACTGCAATGGAGAGGTGTAGGTTCTTATTCTTCTGAAGTGCTTTAGCTATCCGATCAGCACAACCTACACAAGGGCTACAGCTGGCATACCAGGTGACGTTGTAGCGCAAGCCAGACTCGCACTTGGGCAAGATGGAATTGAAGAAGGCATCTTCTGCATGGGCTGCTGCATGTTCATCTTCCAGGTAGCCCCGAAAGATTTTGGACTCTTTGCTCTGAATCTCTATGATGTAGCACAGGAAGGTTTTGTTTCTTCCTGAACTGTATTCAACATTCTTGAACTGGAAATTGAAAAAGCAGGCTGGAAGCCGTTCTCTGAGAAAGGAGTGAAAGTATCAGTGTGGATACAGAGTTTAAAATATAACACCCTATAACAGTTTCAATTTTGTTACAATAGTTTTATAACAACACTATTGTCTCCCAAAGTATACAAGTGGGAAGTAACCTGACAATTCCTATTTCCCAGTTACAGTTTATGCAGAAGCAAATTTACTAATAAGTATTCTGGAGGTATATGGAATAGAAATTGCTAGGAGTTTGCTTTGAATTGGAAAAAATAAAAAGAGGAATCACATAATATTACAACTATCAACAGCCTTTTCTTGTTTTTAGAGCAATTTTTCTCCAATGTAGAGCTGTCTAAATGCATTGGGCAACATTTCTCACCGGGATACAAATGAATGAATTTCAGTTCAGTAGTTTATTTTATTGGGATTTAAATTGGAAAGTTGTGCAAAGGGCAAACTGTGTGCTGTGTACTGTTTTTGTAATCTACTGGAGATATATATCTAATTAAAAGCATAATTTACATTTTGTTCATTTTCTTTTCTTTTATAATGGTGATGCAGTCTACTAGAGAAGTATGTAATTATTTTACATTTTCATTATCTAAAGCCAGTAGCCAGTAAGCACCTTACTGACATTTTCTTTTCTACCAGTTTTCGTCTCAGAATAGATTTGTTTTAACTCATGGATTACCCAGTCAATATTATTTAATATAAAATAATAAAATCAATAGAGCACAAATAGTTATTTTACTAAAAATGTGGAATAGAATTCTTGAGTCCGTAAAAATAAACCTTTAAAAACATTTAGCACTCTTTTCTTTAATTGCAATGTGCTTTAAATGACTTTTATACCAGAAGCCTTGTGGAAAACAAATGTAAATCATATGTCTTCCTTTCTTTATTATTGTTTTAAAGATTCCCAAGTGTGTGTTCAGTGAGACATGAATGTGTGAAAATACCACAGAATAATTTCAATGGTAAATTGGTAGGAAAGGAAAAATGTTTAATGTTCCTGCCCCAGGTGTTCCCAGAGACAACATTAAACAATACTAAGTAGCCTAGCTGTTGCAGTGTAAAATTGTACATTTACAAGTCTTTGTGACTTGTACATTTACAAGTCTTTTTCTGCAGGTCTGTAGCAATGGCAATGGATAAGATATTTTTTTTTTGCCTTTTCATTGCAGAGAATCTCCCATGCCCCCTTCCCTTCTACTCCAGTCCAGTCCAATTAAAAGATTAAGAAGGAAAGCAAAGCAATCTTCCTAACACATATATTCACAGACTTTGGATGTATGCATGTCTCCCTTATAATGATCATTGCCAGGAAATTCAGCTGTCAGCACCTCTTCAATGATCCTGATTTGTTAGGCAGTTGATCTATACTGCTGTGAAGGATGAGATACACAGATTTTAAATTAACCTCTGCTTTCTGTATAATACTGATATACAGTTTATATATGCTGTTGGAAAGTTAAAAACAGAAAACTTTAAGCTCTCTCTTTTTTAAAATTGTTAATCCCTGTTATTTTCTCCCTCTGGGTTCCAGCTAGCAAATTTTATACCACACATTTTTTGAAAGCGTACTCACTATTAATGATTATTGAAGTAGTTTTCTCATTATTTTTATTGACCCTAAGAATTACAGGTAGCCTCCAACTTAGCTCATTTAGTGACTGTGCAATGTTAACAACAGCACTGAAAAAAATAACTTATGACCCTTTTTCACACATATGACCATTGCAGCATCATGTGATCAAAATTTGGACACTTGGAAATTGACTCACATGTATGACCGTTGCAGTGTCCAGGGATCATGAGATCACCTTTTGTGACTTTCTGACAATCAAAGTCAATGAGGAAGATGAATTCACTTAACAACTGTGTTACTAAATTAACAACTATGGTGATTCACTTAACAACTGTGGCAAGAAAGGTTGTAAAATGGGGCAAAATTCACTTAACAAGTGTCTCAGCAACAGAAATTTTGGGCTCAATTGTGGTCGTAAGCAAAGGGCTATCTGTATATCCATATGTTATTAGAAAAATCTTTTCAGTCATTTCAGTATGATTATATGAAGGGTGCGTCCTGAAAATAATTGAGTCTTCCACCCCATAAAACTTTTTTTTTTAAAGAAAGGATACATTTTGTTTTGGCTAAATAAAATTTCAATAAAATAAATGGTCAAGTTATTCTATTGTTAACAGTCAAAACCGAAAATATTGAAATATCTTTAAGATTAAAAAAATGATTATCTTACAAGGTTTTCTGAACTACAGAACAATGTAGTTTAATTTCCACATTGAAATAAAATATAGAGGCACAAAAACTGATGGTGGTTGTGCACAAGAGAGTTATTAGGTTTCACATTATCATTCTTGTACTAGTGAATGGATTGGTCTTTTTGTAATCTGTATTAAAGAATTTTGAACCTCTTCTAGATTAGTTCGTTTATGAAAACTTACATTTTAAACATTCTTCTTCTGCCTGAGAAGAGCTATCTACCTGGAGATCAGTGACAGGATGCTATTTCAGCTAAGTTGCTTATGTCTTAAAAATGGTTATAAAGGAAACTGGCTTTAAAATATAATCATGGATTTCAGGTTTTGGCAACTATGATGACCAGGGTTATTTCTGAGTAGCCATTTCCATCATCCTTGATCGGTGGACTTCCCTGCTTCTTTATCCCTCCCATTCATTCTGGAAATCAAGTACCAATTACTTTATTTTTAGTGGATATCTTTGGGAACATGTTGTGGACTGATAAAGAAAAAAAACCCTCATATCATTTGGGCTAGAAGGGCAAACTGCTAAAACTCTAGTTAGTTTCTCCTAGTTAAAATGTGATGGGGACAAGTTGACGGTGACATATCTACCTGGCAGCAGAGATAACATAATCATGAACTGCTTCTAACTGCTTAATTTTGGCTGCAGAACAATGTAATGTAAATGAATGCTCTATATAGCTCAAGAAATGTACATGGCTACCTGTACAATAAATTATGTTGAAAAATGGAGCAAGGAATAATCTTAATTCTAAAAATTGATCAGGTCATAGGACACATAGTTTCAAGATAATATTGGTTTGGAGCAGAGTTAAAAGAAACTTTGGCAAGAAAGCAAACTTGTAGTCTTGTGATTGTAGCTGAAATGTTTCAACTGCCAGGGATAATTAGGCAGCACTGTTGTTATGCTTAAGGTTTTTAATTCCTCATTAGCTAAATGTCTTCTTTCATCAGGCTAATATATAAATAATTGAAACTGTAACTTAATTTTGTGGCCACAGGGGTGATGTAAATATTAGAATAATACTGTTTTATGGATAAAACATTTAAATTAAACCTGATGAAGAAAACTGGCATTTTATGTATTTAGATGTAAAGAAATTTAACTACATTACAAATGTAGGCTGCTAATGTTCCTTTTATTTTAAATAAGAGTCAATCTATTAATTGAAAGTAATTTGACACAGACTCCTTAACTGAAATTTTTAGGCCTGGGATAAAATTCCAATACATAATCATTCTAATGTAATCCATGATGACATTGTTGCAATGATGACATGATAGTGAGAAAGACCTCATCATGTGTATGACCTTTAGTTTCTTGGAGATAACATGAACTATAAATACCATCAATAAATTAAACATTATGCTTTTCTGGTTCCCCAGATTACATATTTTCTAATTTGCTTTTCTAGGAATCTACACAGAACTCCCAGAATTAAAGATTCTGCCTTTCGTTAACCTATTTAATTTGGGACCTGTCACTCTCAATCCAATTCACTTCACAGGCTGATTGTTGTGAGAAAATAGGAGGTGGGAGAAATAAATAAAATAAATTATCCTACCTAGGACCCTACCCCTAAATTTAAGTCACATCTGTTTTCAGGTGAAGGGCTACACTTAGACTTGAATAACATGATGGAGAATCATCCACCAAAAAGACTTATTGAGGTCAAACCAGACATTAAATATGATTTATTCCACTCACAGGTAAGCTTAAAATTACATATTTAAGTAATGTCATATATTTTAATGAATATTAGCATGAGTATCCTCCAGTCACATCATTTTTATTATGATTAAGATTACAGTTTAACAACTTCTGACAGTCTCTGGGTGCATTGCCTATTGCCGGACACACACACACACACACGTGGACGGACACAC
>JAEANM010002257.1:0-22248 GCA_017656035.1 Myanophis thanlyinensis | reverse complement strand
AATGAGCCATGGTGGTTAGAATGCAGTACTTCAGGCTTCTGCAAACTGCAATTTGGAAGTTCAAATCTCACCAGGCTCAAGGCTAACTCAGCTGTCTACCGAACTCGGAAGGGTAAAATGAGGACCCAGATTGCTGGGAGCAATAGGCTGACTCTGTAAACCATTTAGAGAGGGCTGTAAAGCACTGTGAAGTGGTATATAAGTCTAAGTGCTATTGCTATAAAAATAGCAGAATTGGCCAGGGGAAATGTTTCCCATTTAATTTATACACCAATCATTCTACTATGAAAAGCTGTCTACTGACCAAAATGACAACAATTTAAATAATTAAAGTTGCCATGAGGCAATCATAACTAAATTTAAGCCAGGTTAAAGTAAAGCACTATCTACCTAGGCTGTACAAAATAAGACTATGTAGTCAAATGTAAGTAAAGTAGTTCCTTGTAATACAAACCTGATTTTTTCTTTGTGGCATTTAGCCAATGCTTTACAGAGACTAGGATCTGGACACAAGTCAAGGGGTGACTGACCCTTCTTGTTACGAATACCAAGATCAGCTCCATTGGCTGCCAGGAAACAGGCAATAGATGCTGCACTTTTCTTCTCTGCTCCCTGAGTACCCAATCCCATTATCAGCTGAAAGAAAATAAACAAGGAATTCCTTTGAATTTGTATTCATGTACTAAAATATCTTCAACAAGCAAATAAAAATAATACGGCACCTATGTGGAGTTATAATTACTATTAGATTTTAGTAAATGCAGTTCTAGAATGCAATATTCTACAAAATTAAGATCTCTTTAGTCTGGATTCCCTCAATCCCTTTGGGTCTCTGGGTATTTTGGGGAAAGTGCAATTGACATGTTGACACTCCCGCAACAGGCTTATCATGTGGAAGGAATAACAAATCGTCTGCCACCTACATATTTTTGTTAAAACAGACAAGTCAATTTCCCCAAATCATTTATAATAATTTCTTCCAAAATTACGTCTTTCAACATTTGTTACCTTCCAATAGGATGATAAATTCAAAACATTACCAAATGTACATTTGTAATGAAGGAGGATTGCTAAAAGATGCAAAACAGTTCCACAATTTTTCCCTATCAAAGACACCTACCGTCTGACTCTTGATTGCATATACATGTTTTCGCCCTTCCTCCTATTACTTTCCTCGCTCTTTTTCTTTTCTCCTATACCTGATTCCCCCCACACCCCGTCTTTTCCTTCTACTTTTCCCATTGTTTACCATCAGCCCACCACCCTTTTTCTTCCATTTTACTTTCAGCTGGCTGGCTGGAAAAAGAAAAACCATGCCTGCTAAGACTGAAGATCTGAAATTTCAAAACAAACACTAGAGAAAGGGAAGCTCAGAAGAGGAGGAGGAGGAGATAAATTTTGTAGAGAAGAGGGCATTGCTGTGTTAATTTATGCTGAAAATTCTTAAATCTTATATTAACCTTTTATGCATTTTTCTCCTGTCAGCCCTTTGTCTGAAAAAGTCCTTTGTCTGAATGTTTTTCCTGACAGTCCAGACCACGAAACGAAATTTATGGGTGCTAATATTACTTTTATTATAAGGTTACAAAAAACCTTGCAAATCTGAATGAGTGTCTCCCCTTTCTGCCTTTACATTCAAGGAAACTAGGGAGGCTCTAGGATTCAAATTTTTCTTATCTGACCATTGTCTTCGTTACAAGCTCTTTTTCCTGAATCTCAAAGTTATTTTCACAATTACAATTCTGACATTGTTCATATTTTAAAATTCAGCAACTAACCCTCCTGCTACTACTACTATAATATTAATGCAACATTTCTCTGCAATCCTTTTTAATAACTCTACTTTAAACTAGGTACTGAATATAAAGGAATCAATAATAATAATAATATTAAATGTATATGCTGTTTGATTCCCAGAGATACTTTTTAAAACAGAGATAACATCACACATATATTTACAATTTACATACACAGATACACACATAACAAATTGCAAATCTTTTAGATCACCTCTATTCAAATTATCTTCTTTAATTATATGTACTGATGTTTAAAGAAAATCAAAAAATCAACTGAATGAAATTGAAACATTTAAACAAATTTAATATAGCTTTTGCCATATACACATCCATGTTTACTGCATTATCAAATTGTATTTATTTACTGGCATAAAATCTTTAAATAACTGTTTTCAGAGAACGGAAAGCAGATCAAAGCAAAATCAAAGCCTTTACAGTCTACTACTTAACAGAGAAGAAATAAAACAGTTTTCTTACTGTATTCTTGGAGGGCTCCCAAGCTGTATCTACCTTGCCCACATCTTGCATATCTTGGAGCTGGCGAAGCTGCGACAAAGTATGATGTCGCAGGGCCTCATGCAGGGGAGTATCCCCATCTTTATCCTGAATATCCAATTTAGCACCTGCACGAACTAGAAGCTGAAAGCAAATAAAAATTTCAAGTTTTTTGAATACTTTTTGCAATAAATAGATATGTTGGTATAATGGTATTATATGCAAAAACATCCAGAAACATAAACTCAAAGAATATGGCAAGCAGATTTTAATAATGACATTAAAGGAACCTCTATTTTGTAATTAGTATCTTGCAATTAAAAGTTGCAGTGTATATTTAATCAATATTCCAACCACTGCATTATGCCTCACCCTCTTCATTTTTCAGATCCTTCTAATAATGTAGTTCTTCCTCTATGTTCATTTTACATCCTCTTCTCTCTTATCATATTACTTTTCCCCACTCAATCTCTATATTGTGGTTATTGGGTAATAGAATTTACTCATATATCTCATGTGCATCAAGGATTAAATCAGAAATAGAAAGCTGTGTGTTTGATTTTTGATCAATATTTAATATATTGATAATATATTTAAAAATAATTTAAGCATGATATATAAGTGAAAAAGCAACCAGACTGTTTTTTAAACTAATCACATTTCCTATTAACCTCTCTGGAGGGAAAATAAGAGCAGGAAAATGGAAAGAAATTCTCTTACTGTATAATCCTTTTAGAAATCCATTTGGAAATACACTGCACTATATTTGAGAAGTACATTCTTATGCTACATTATTATTGCCTTACCCGCACTATTTGAGTGTGCTGTCTTTCAACAGCAAGGTGCAGTGCAGTTTGTTGATTTACATTCTGAATATCCAAGTTAGCTGTGCCCTGAAAGAGAAACCCCAAATGTTACTCATATTAATTGAACTGAACTATAGGATATTCACAAAAGAAAGTATATGCAAGCATAATTAAAAATACTAGACTATTATTTCTCTACTGTTAAAACTAATTTAAAAAATACATATATTTTATGAAACTGAATTTTCATATTCTTTCCATTTTGCATTTATCAGTATTTTCCATGAATCAGTGAATATGGAAAATTTATGAAATGTTTCATTAGTTGTTAATTTAAAAAGAATTTGATCTACTGAAATAACTTAATATTTTTCAAAGTACAGCCACTCTTTGTTTAGGGCTACCTCATTTAGTGACCACTCAAGAAATATGATGCTAAATCATTTTCTGACGTGTGCCTGCATTTATCACCAATTTTAGAATCTCACAGCAAAAGCTTTCAGCATGAAACTGATTTAAGGTCTGGTCAGTTGAGGAGGCAGCAGTATCAGCTGGCGTGAGAGTTCTAATAAACTAATTAAGTTTACAGAGCTAAGCTTGGTCAATTCAAACAATAGCTCAAACATTTGAACTGGCTTAGGACAAAACATAGCTTCTGGATGAAAAACTAATTAATAGTAATTCATTAAACTAATATGACACTTGATTCTGAACAACTTGGCAGTGGAAATTACAATAAAATCAGTAAAACATAAAAAAAGAAAGAAAAGATAGCAAGGACTTTCACTCTCCCTCATCAAAGGTCTGGGCAAAGAGGGAAACAACAGCAAAATGGGGGAGGGGATGTGGAATTCAAATCACAAGGGTAGGCAGAAATCAACATTAACATTAACATTGTTCTAGAGGGCAGGCACCACTACCGAGAAGGTATACTTCTTAAAATATATTAAGAATTTTAATTACAGTAATAAAAAGTAATATTAACTAAACTTAGAGAAAGAGAAGAGAATGGAAAAAAATAAACAGTACAGGAAAAAAAAAACTATAAAGAAAAACAACTATAAAAAACAATCTTCATCACAAGTATAAACAAATTTAACAAATCTTCACTCCTGTAAGGTTAAATAGATAATTCTTAATTCCATATTCCATCCTTTATCTACTATAAGCAAATCTATAAAATACCAACTTTTCTATCCTGATGTCAGCAGAAAGTTCATAAAAGATTGACAGAACGTTGCAAAAATGACTTATTTTAACCATGATCAAATAAATCAACTTTATACTCCTTCCTTTTTCATCTAACAGTCTTAAATGTTTACATCAAACAAATATTGCCATAGGAGTTTTTTCTTTAATTCTTTATTCTATCACACAGATCTCTTCAAATTTTTAACAAGCATCTTTTGTAGATGCAATAAGAAAATATTTTCCAGGTCATTCTCTTGGTTTATCATTTGTAGTTCCCTTTTAATTTTTAAAACTTCAGTCAGTTTCTTTTGTATGTCTAGGTTCAATTTCATAATATTATTTCTAGCCAATTTTTCTAATTAATTAAGCTCCTTTATTTAATTTTGGCCTTCTAGGATACTAAGCCCACTAAGTAACTAACCATCCAGTTTATGATTATTACACCCCACACATTATGTCTCATATTTTGATGAGAAACCATTTATGAACATTGTTCAAGTATGATTTCCAATTAAGTATCCATTAAAGGGTCTTGCCAACCAGATTACAATTAAACAGCTTGCTAATCAGATTGTCATGGAATATTCTGTCACACACACTGCTTAAATTAAGATGTATTATGCCTGTAGCTTTCCTAAAATCTAAACTGTCTGACCAAATGTGATTAAGTAAATTAGCAAAGACTTGGACATAATTGGAAGGAAATAAATCCAATACAGTTCATCTGGTAATCTAGGATGCAATTTATATGATTTAAATTCATTCAAAATAAATGGGCATTTTATAGCTATTTTTTTTAATCAGTAACAAATTTCAATTCTATCCATTCATCTGGTTTATCATACATGCTGTTTTATTGGAGAAAACTGAGCGTAGTGACTGAATGACTCCATTTCCTTGTTTTATCTTGGTTACTAGCTACTATTTTGTCATTTATTTAGCAAAAAAAATACCTTCATTTGGATGTAGAGAGTGGTTTGCTAAGCAAATTTATGCATCTATTTGTAACAAATAATACTTTCTTTCTTTCTGGTACGAAATCAATTAGTAGGAAATTTTACCTGATGTACCAAAAGTTCTGCTACTTCTACATGATTATTAAGTGCTGCCAAATGCAAAGCAGTGTATCCATCATCTTTTTTTTCATCTACAATCCATGGTCTTGGAAGCTTAGACAATAATACTCGCATTGCACTGAAACAGACAAAAATGTAAATGATTACATCAGTATTAACTTCTAGAAGGAATACAATTTTCCATTTAAGTGTAACATCCCAAAACTCAGCAATTAGTTTGCCAGGAGTTTTTATTATTACTGAGAAACTGATAGTACTTATATGAAATATTATCCATTCTATTAAACCTTAACATTCTTTCTCAATAAGATAATGTAATGGAATCCATATTAGCTATTCTAGTAATCCATGTCCAGTTCTTCTGAGTTTTATTCGTATTGTCTTATACATCACCAGAAAAATATATTAGTTTATGATACTTTCAGTACTAATAGCTATTTTACAATCATTAATAGGGTAATAATTCCCCTGAACTCAATGGGGCTTAGTTCAGAGAAAATATATGTATAATTTCATAATAAAATGTGTTTTTCAATCCCACTCAGTTTGCCACATGCAATATATAGACAATTATGACTGCTTAGTTGCCCATGAGTTAGTAGCCTAGAAATCAGAGAAATAAATAATAAAATTTAGTAATGGTATGCTTTGAAAATGGGAAGGAAGTCTCTATTTTCAATGCTATCCTGTATCTCACATTTACTCTTTCCCCTTGCCTCAAATATCATTACTTCATGTTGGAGAATTATGTTCCTGCAGTTCATACACCACCTGCTGTGCTTCAATCTACCATGCTGACATTACATACTTGCTTTCCCCAATTATATATGAATGGAATTTTGTATGGGAATTCATAGTGGCAATATGAGGTGTTGTACTTCTGGGTAGCTTAGGGGGGGTGGGTGTCTGTATAACAAGTATGCATGTATGTGTATTTTTGTGCAGCTTGGGGAACGTGTATATTTCAGTCTTCCCCTCTTAAAAACTTAATTTACCCTTCAAAACTGTTCTTTTTAAAAGGCAACTGCAAATGCTTTGAAGTCCTCCTTTCTTTGCCAAATCTTTTCACATTGATAATTTAAGAGCTAGAAAAACTGAGGACCAGAAAACCTTGGTGTAGTTTACCATTTAAATACATTTATATCCTATCTCAAAAACATTGTTCAATGTAATGTACAGATAATTTAAACCCACATAATAGATTCATTAGGAAGATTTTTGAAAGCTGTTGAATAGTCTTTTTTTTTTTTAAAAAGTTAATAGAATAATACACACACTGGGGAGGGGAGAATCATATACCTACCACCCAATGTATGCATTCCATATATGGAGTGCCATAAAAGAAATCCTTTCACTAGTAGTTATTTAAATAATTAAAATATGGGCATTGCTACATAGATTTATCAAGGTAAGGTAGGTTTATTTAAAAAATACAAAAAAAGATAGAAATCTAGAGATATATCTAGATATAAACTTTTCTTTCTGGATGGTTATTTAAAGATACTCAACAGAAGGGTCCAATTACTTACACTCTCTCATGAGCAATGGACTACTAACCTCCGTATTTTACCAATCTCTCCAGCTCTCCACAAAAAGAGCAATCAGAGAAAAGTTATACTTATAGAATGTTTTACAGATTATCTCTAATTGTTGTTATTGTTATTGACATTTTATCAATATAGAACACAAACCATATTTAATGTACAAATAAAATTAGAAAAACACAAAAATAGCTTTTTAAGACAAGCACATTGTTTATACACACCTATTCCTAAGATATGCTGTAGTTTTCTAAAATAAAATGCAAGTTATAAGGTAAAACTTCTATTGTCAATTTAAAGTTAAAACTTACAACATACTTCCCTCCTGTAAAAGAGTAAATGGAGTAAAAAGATTCTTTACTCCATAGTGTATTTGATTATTTTTTCACAAAACAAAGATTTCTAAAGTTTTTGAACAGTTTCTTAATTCTGAATTTCCTGTTACTAACTTGCTTTTATTTCTAGAAGAATAAACACAGTGACTGAGATATCAGGATTTGAACATCAGTGGGAGGGAAAATTGGAAAAACCTAAGTTGAAACATGCAACCCAATTTAATTTGATATTAATACATATATAGGGACTGAATAGTAAAACTGCAGGATAAGCCATCAATAGGCAGAGTAAAAGACAGAGGCACCGTCTGTTCCTGGAACAGCAACCAACAGTTGAGATACTATTTTTTGCAATGGTTGACTAAATATGGTCAGGGAAGAGAGAGGCAAAAGACAGCCTGGGAGTGGATGTTTCAAATGCCTGGCTGCCTATAAAGCTGAAATAGTTTTGCTAGTGCCCTGAGTAGCAAATGGATTCATGCTAAACAGCATGCATGTGGAAGTCCTGACCTCAAAAGCAGTGTTTGACCTCTAGAAATGAAAAATAACCACAAGCAACCTGTCTGGGAACTACAATTCAAGCATGAAGAAATCAAGTATCTACGGAGAAAGAAAACAGTACTTGCTTGAGAAGGGGGGGGGAATGGATGAAGGTGTATGCTGATTTTTTTTTCTTTTTACCGTCTCATGAACATTTTTGAATTATTTTCAATTACCTAAACAAGATGAGATTATCGTTCTTTGGGTTTTTCTAGCATCTACCTTGGATATTTCTGTTTTCTGTCCAGCAGGTTCAAGAAACTTAGTCTTATGCACACCTTCTTAATGGTTAGGAAAAACACAACAGATACCTTTGTAAGATACATACTCATAATTATACTTGCTTTATAGTGAAATATGTATTCATTTTCACCTCTCCATTGCTTCCCCCCTCCCACATAATGAAGAGCTGAATCAGCGATAGAGTGAACATTCAAGATGAGATGGCTGCTGCTGATGTCTCTCTCTAGGTCATCCAACTGCAAATGCTGCATGATAAGCTTACAGGTAATAGAGCATTAGAAGACCTGAATTATTCCACATATTTAAAGGATTCATGTCTGCATGTTTCTTTTAATAATTTGTGTATTTGTTATATTAATCTCAACTGCAGCTTAACACACTACTAGTGTGCTTAAATATCAAGCATTTCTAGCGTAAAGTGTTAATATGGGAAACAATCAGCTTTAATTGGATAATATCATAGCTTAATACTGTTGGACAAGAAATCTTGTAAATTGTATTTTAAATATTATATCTACCAGCATTTCAAAAAATATTGATTTTACAGAATGCATTACCCCACTGTTACTTTTACATTATATTCTGGATCCATTTCATCGTATATAAATGGGTAGGAGAAAGCATGATTTAGTTATAAAGTACTTTTACTAAGAGATTAAAAATATTATTTTAAAGCATGAGAAATATAATTTAAATTTGAAACAAGCAAGTTGTAATTGTTCTGCTGCATTGCTGTTTCTTCTTGTAGAATTGTGCTAGCTACTGCTAGTCTCTGATTTGCTCTCTATCAGCTGCACTAGCTTTTTCTCTTTGAGCTGCAGAAACTGAACAACTGGTTTTCTTTAACATCATCAACTGGGGCTTTTTCCTAATTTTTGAACTTATGTAAGTACTGGATGAATGTTCTTGTTCTGATTGTAAATACACTTTACAAAAGGATTTATGTATCATTTAAAATGAATTCTCTACATATTTCTTTTTATTTTTTTTAAATCCATTTTTTTTGCAACCTGATATTGGGTTTTTTTTCTGTGTTACGATTAATACGAACTCAAAGATAAACTACAGTATCCGCCAACTAAACCTGTGAAGATATATGAGCTACTAAACTTACAACAATTTTGACGTGAAAAAGTATATTTTAATATGAACTTGTCTAATTTAAAAATGTTCTGCAAAAACTAGTTCACATTGGTTTGAATTAAAAGTAAAGGCCAAATCTTCACATTTGCAACTTATTTTCTTTCTTGGAATATCATCAGCTATTTATTAGGCTATATTCTCATTAATTATAAAATATAACAATTGAGATTCTTCCCAAAGGCATACATCATTACAAAATAGATAATTTTTTCCACATCACCAGATACTAATATAAATATGATAAAATATAAGACCAATGATAATGCAAGCTCAGAATGGAATACATGAATACATATTACCATTTCATGATGATATTTTGTATAGTCAAACTTTGGTGAAATCATGCTGTTCGCCAGGCTTAATAGCCAATAAAAAGCAACAGAAACTGAACAAGTAACTGAATCTTCATGAAAGAACTATTGTTTTTAATGTGTTTTAAATTTTTGTACAAGTAAAGTACAGGAAGGCTTTAATTCTCAGTAATAAGGTCAGATAGTAAGAAACAAGCAAAAATGTGTTTTTAAAATTCACCAGGAACAACTATTTTATACTTTAGGTTAAAAAGGGGATGGAATGTTGTTTAGTTTTATCCAGCAGATAGCAACTATGAAAACCTACCCAGAGCACATACTTCTTTATGTACCCATATGAACATACAATATTATGGAATGTAAAGAAGTATGTACTTTTGGCAGGATTGAACAACCAGTAAAAGAAAAATAAAATATATTTCACATGAAAGTCATTTGTTTAAAGTGAAGATAACATGTAAAAGGATCAAATGCATAGAAGATCATATTGGAAGAAGGGGGAAAATAATAGGACAAATGTTTAAAGCACTGATACTAACAGTATCGCCTAATCATTTATTTGTTTGTTTTATTAATTCAAAATCTAAATAAAAACACCCATAACACAACATACAATGCAACAGCACACAAATAAAAACAATTACAGAATGATTTCTGGATCATAATTTTGAAGACTACAATAAGTATTGATTCTGAACCTTAAAAAAACCTCCCAATGTGATCTCTTGTCTAACCATCCAAATTAATATTAAAAGAATCAGTCAAGAATATTTCTTAGAATATGAACCTGTGAACTTAAAATATGGTTTAACATAAAACATGGTTTAAAAACAAGGCTTTTCATGCATGCTAGTATGAACATATTACAACAAAGATTTCTCTCTGTTTTTCTACCTAACTTTTCCATTAGAATTCCACCAAGCATTTATGGCACATTGGCACTTTGTTGCATTTGGCACAACCGTATGTATCTAAAATTCCCTTGTTTCCTCTGAAGATTCAGTGCAAGAGTTTATCAATGTTTATAGCCCCGTTACACAGCTCAAACATTACCCATCTTGATTTTATCTCCTTTTAGAGGTGGGGAAGAGGAACATCATGTATCCTTGCATATTTTATTTATTTTTACCCTAACTTTATTATTTTTTATAAGTAACTCAAGATGCAATCACACATAATACACCTTGCTTTTCCTATTTTTTCCACAACAACCCCACTGTGAGGTGGATTAGACTCAAAGTCACTTGGTTCCTAGGCTGGTATCTTAACCACTAGAGTAAATTGGCTCTTATGTGTAGGCAGTCTTAAGACAGATAATTACACACACACATATATACACACACACACAGAGGTAGCACAAAGTGGGACTATAATCACTCCATGCGTTTAATTTTCCCATTTGCAAGTATGTCAATAGAATTTAATTGGCTTGATGGACAAGGAGATGTATTGCCCATGAGCTGAAGCAGGGCCAGAAATTTGCGCTCTTAGCATCTTTTGGGGAACATAATTAGCCTACTGGCTTGTTTAATGCCCATATTTTATTTCATTTTATGAAAAAAAAATCTGTGGGGAATTGTGCTGCTATTTGGCAATGCTGACCTGCGAGATATTAGAGCCTCAAAAAGAAAGGGAGATTGCTTGCAACACATAGCTTTCCCACCTATTTGAAACCATTGCTGTAGCTGGGAATAAAAAAGGATGAATTAAATAAAGTTTATATTAAATGTACATTAATAAAAATTAAATTTGAATATTGTATCATGTCAGAGTAAGTCTATTTTGAAACAATTTATTTCATCAGATGAAAGTAAATTAGCTTAACTTTGACAGATTCACTATCATTCTTATCTGTAAAATTAATTAAGATGTTCTTTAAGGTATAACATTGTTATTTCATTCTGTTCATGTAGAGCTAAAAGGGACAGTATTTCCATTATTTAATATTAACCTAATTATTCTTTAGGACAAAATCAATATTGTTTAGGTAAATTTTGTTTTTAAAATATATCATTATTTTAAAAAGAATTTATTTTAATCCTTCATAATTAGTTAAATGGAAGTTTTACTAGTTATACAAAGGATGTTAGTATGTAAAATACCGTTTTCTGACTGAAAATTCAAGGTAAGTGGGATTAAAGTTCATAGTATATGACACCTAAGGCTCTTGGGCATCATATTTTAAATTTAATTTCTAACTGCCAACTCTTAAGACCTTGTTCAGTTTATTCATATACAGATATTTCTGCCAGAAAAAAGATACCAATAATTCTTAAGAATTTAACACTACATTTGTTATTTAAACAGAACCTAAATTCAATTTCGCTGCACACATGTTGTGCATTGACAATAAAGGATTGAATTGAAAATTTTTCCTGCAAATAAATTGTTCTGTACCTTCACTAAACAACTAATTATAATTTATTTATTAAATGTGTAAAGCAGAAATAAATATTGGTATTGTCATTAACACATTTTATTCTATAATCAACAGATTGGTGTGAGAACAGCCTTCATTAGCAACAAAGTTGGCAAACCTGTCTGAATTCTATGAAGCACTGTCTATTTCTAATAATAAGTTATCTGAGCAATAAATTAAATATTAACTTCTATAGGATCACATTTTAAAAACGATGACAGTTTATAAAATGACTAGCATACTTTGTACTTTTGCCCAAAACATAATTATACACCAGCACTAGAGCAAGCCTTACATAAAATTATGTATGTAGCTTTATAAAAGCAAATCTTAATACTTCTTTGGACATTGTCAGTCATGCTAAAATGTCACCTCCCTTACTTATGTCAGCTGCTGAATTCTAACTAAGTACAAACTGAACTCTGGATATCTGCTGACACAGTTGTAATTCAGACATCTCAACCATTTGACTGACAAGGATAACAGATGCTGACATTATCAAATGCTGTTATACTTCTTTCCATGGTCCCTTTTTGCCCTGATATAGCCAGTACATGAAAACTGTTGCCATCTAAAAGAATACTTGAACAGCTGGACCAGTGCAGTCCCATATTACTGACAAAAATAGATAGAATTTTAAATGTTCAAGTTTTTTATATGATTAATTTCTATTAAAATCTAAGCATAAATGTACTGCATATTTAGAGAAATCTGTTTTTGTAGTAAAAGATTTCATTACAGCCCAAATTAATCTTACCCCAATTTAACATGGCTTACAATTCACAGGTCTTCAGATAAGATGACATTTAAAAATGAATCCCATTTTATTAACTAAAAACATATGCTTATTAAATTATATGCTGAAGTATGTTAACTATATACTAAAAATGGTGAAACCGTTTTTCAAAAACAGATATAGACAGAATATGTATAGAACTAACATGTTAACAGAAAGTCTTTCAAAATAAAACTCATTCTGGAAATATTAATCAGTTATACTTGAGAACAATTATAAAAACTTTGTGACACTTTTCTATAATTAAAAGTGAATGTCTGTAAAAATATATTCACATTCTCACCCAAGAAACACAAATAACTAAGGAGGAGGATTATTGCAAGCCATAACTATTTTCTTTTGATGCCTTAGGTTTATTTTTTCTACTTTTAATAATATAAAAATGAAGCATTATAAACAAAAATTAAAAGTAAGGGTGTATATGATTTCCCATATTTGATATTTAATGGAAAAACAGCTGTATGCTTCCTAAACTTCAATGTATTTAATAAATTTTCTCAGCATCTAGCAGTTAAAATAGGAATAAAGCCAAAGTAAAAAAGAAGTACAATTGAAATTAGAAACAACATACATAACATAAAATAGCAGCAGAGAATACTCCTGGCATCATATCCTCATTATAACCAAGGCCAAGAAACTGGCTCAGACATACAGTACAATCAGGGTTCCGCGCTTGATGGCAAAACCAGTTTTTCAATGCTTTGCTTAAGCTGGTAAAATGGAATCAAATCACATGTTTAATGGATTTGGTCCCCTTCAACCAGCTGTAGCTATGTATTGATCACTACAGGATAAGTGGTTTTATCAACTGTTTTTTAATATTAAAAGGGGGAAATCTATACAAAACTGACCATCAGAATCTATTCTGGGAAGGTTAACATAACTTTGTTCCTTTTCTTTTTTTCAAGTCAAGTTAAATTCCTGAGGATTTTATAGAAGCATTCATTTGGCTTTCTTGGCAAGAGTACTGAAGTGGTTTGCTATTAGTTTTCTTCCAGTTTCAACTTCCCACTGTAGCCTACAGTACAGTTATTTTTTAGCCATTATCTATCCAAATAATAAGTTGGTTTGATCTTACTTAGCTGAATTGCTAGATACTATGCTTCCAAAAGAAAAGATATGAATTAGAAATCGAACATTTACTGTAGGAATTTTTCTCTGTGAAGACTCCTGTTTTGTATTCTGAACTGACTGGACCAGAAGCTAATGTAATATACTGGTGATGGATCATCATTCTCTACCTGAACTTTAAGAATTTTGGAACTAATTAGACAGTTGATATGGCATGAACAGTTTTTCTACCAACAGAGGAAATAACCTGGAACACAGAAGGAAGACTTAAACTGGGACTGCTGTTGGTGGTCCACATTCACTCCAGACTATCTGTAATGGCTGAAGCTGGCAAGGACAGAAGTATAGTTTTTAAAAAATGAGATTGTATCAAAACACTGTGCAGGTACTCTTAGAATGAGGAGGGAAAAGTCTTTTATCACATAAGGGGGGAAAGAGACAAAAAAGTTAAACCCTGAACCTGACATATTAATATAGTTGGATTGATAAAAACTGCAGTAGTTGGTCTTTGTTATTAGGGCAGCATCTTTTTCAATAAAAGCAATTTATGTATTTGAACCTTGTTCTTGAATCTTACAGTGCTAGGGGTCATTATTGCACATTTGCTTTCCTAGAAATTCATTTCCATGCCCAGGGTGAAGCTATAACAAGAACTGGCAATTCTCAGGTTAAATAAAACCATTATATAAACAATGAATGATATTTCACAATCACAAGCACAGGAACAAAATGTTCAAATTTTTCTGATGCAAAAAAGCAGGAGGGAAAACTCTAGAATTTAAATGGAGGAAGAGAGGGAGAAGGAGGAGCTCTAAGTTCTGTAGTATATAGATTTTCTCCACACATGTGGCTTTTAACTTTCTGTAATAAAGTAGTTTATCTTGCAATGTTGTATTTATGAGTTTATGGTGTTGTTTTTAGAGTCAATATTTATTGCTGTGCCTGCCATAAAGTCTAGAACCCCATCTTATTCTGTTGAAACAGGTAGCAAACTTTAGTAACTTAAGAAAGCAAAATATTTCCCCCCCCCCAAAATAAGATCCAACTGGAAAATAAGCCCCAGCATAATTTTTCAGGATGCTCATAATATAAGCCCTACCCCCCCTCCAAAAAGCCTCAGTTAAAATTGTCAGCCAGACAGATATACATTACCATATTTCCCTGGAAATAAAACCTAATCGGAAAATAAGCCCTAATGCATCTTTTGGAGCAAAAAATAATATAAGACCTAGTCTTATTGTCCGGGAAACACAGGTATGAGGTAGTGATCACTAACTGAAAGAGTTTTTAAAAGGGAAACATTTATCATTCCATATTAATTATACTAGCTTAGGAGCAATCTTCAAATTTAAATGCAATTTGTCTAAAAATAACAGATACAGAATGAAATTAGGTAAGATAATTATTTTTATGTTTAACTGTTCATTTTGGGGATTTTGTGTTAGACTTTGGATCTTATCCCTAATGACACACAGATGGGATCACATAGATGATGTTTCTATTGTCTACAGAAGCTCAAGATATAGTTAAAGCTGATACTTCACTTTCTGCAAATTCAACAAAATAAAGAATTAAATCAGTAGCAACTAAATAGGGTTACAAAAATGTATTCAACATTTTCCCCCCATTAAATTAATATTATCTGCCCTAAAACATAAATTAAGCTATCTTCTGAATAAAAATACCATTAAATGACAAGACTTTGGTGAATTACTATTAGATAATGTATTTTCCCATCTATTACTTTGTAGTTTTCAACCCAAGTTCTGAAGGCCAGTTTTGAATTAATATGCTAACCCCAATCTAAAAAGATGTGCTGCAAAATAGATACGGACACCATTGATTCTACTGCTTCCTTTCATAACTGAGATATCTGTAGAAGACATTTTTTCATCCAAATACAGAACTATAGGCTTTTGACTACATCATTAACAACATTCACATTAACCATTATAGAATGATTAAGTGGCAAATATACTAGCCAAAGCAATAGCTCATGGTATGCTAAAGATTAAGTATATCATCCAAACAACAATGTGCAACATTTTCAGATATTGCAAATCACATATTTTTAACTATAGATTCTAATAGATTTATTAAGGTGATATTAACTTACAAAAAAAAATGCTATTCTGTGAACAGGCACATATTCTTTTGGTAGTGCACAGTATTCAAATCCAAAATGGAAAAAGTACTTTAAATTTGGCGTGATCATCTCACTGAAACTTTCAGTGGCATTTTAAAAATTGGGTCTTTTTCTGGCCTCAAACCATGGCAAAAATATGCTACTGACAAGTACAAAAGACACGTCCATGCTATATCCAATACATCTTTCTCATTTTGGATCTGAATACCATTAATTGCTATTATGTTAAGTCAGATATTGTACCAACTTTTGCTATACATTAGTCAAATAAGAGAGAAACACAGATATAATTTCTAAATGAATAGATAATTAATGATTACAGAATATTATTTTAAAAAATCAGGCAATAGCCCTCTCTCTATACATTCATTTCCATTCCCTTTTGGGCAAGAGCAATTTTAATTACACTGACATACCAGCTAGCCATGACATAAATTATAGCTTGTAAACTTAATTACAAGTTTTGGATTATCATAGGCTGGTTGAAAATTAAGTTTTTAAAAAAGTAGCCAGATCTAAACAGAGTTCGTGGCTGAAATCAGAAAATGTATCATGTTATAATGTGCTTCATAGGTACAAGAATACTAGTGAATTGGGGCAATGGCCTGTCCAGTCCAGCACTCTTCGTTTGACTACGTAGAGCAGGGGTGTCAAACTCAAGACCTGAGGGCCCGATCCAACCCATGATGTAAGGGGCCGGCCTACGTCACAGAAACCTGGTCTACCCAATGCAGCATCAGCCTGGTCTACCCAATGCAGCTTTGGCCCTATCTATTCAGTGCGAAGATGAAACATTAGGACAGCATGGCTTTGACCCAATATAGCCAGTGCAAAGAGGATACATTGGGCCAGCATGGCTTCGACCCGGTCTACTCAGTGCGAAGAGGAAGCATGCCAGCAGTTTGGGGAGTGGTGTCAAGCTGGCCATGCCCACCCAGTTTGCCATGCCCAGTGAGTGGTGTCAAGCTGGCCATGTCGACCCAGTTGGCCACACCCACCCAGTTAGCCACACACGCCCGGCCTTCCGAGGTCAGTCACAGCCCTGATGCAGCCCTCAATGAAATTTGAGTTTGACATCCCTGGTGTAGAGTGATCAACCAGATGCATTAGACCAAACATGAATAGGACAGTGGTAGTCCTATACTGTTGCTGCTTCTCAGATGACATTTAATATCTCAGCCTATGATTCTATTTCAGCAAGTAATAGTATCAAGGCTCAGAAGACAGGATCAAAGACCTGAAAAAAATATCAGGGTTGTAAGCTGGTTTAGAAAGTCAAAAAACACCCCAGGGGAAGAGGCTCACAATTCAATTTTGATTTGCTGCTTTAGTTACCAACTATATGAATTCATCAGGAGTCAAGCTCATTTCAAGGGCATGTTTATCTTATCTGCAATCCCAAAAGAAGCAAACAGCCAACAAGAATAGTAGCCACCGATGGAATTAACTTCAATGAATTTATCTTACCATTTTTAAAACTAAAGTCAACCATCATGTCTGATGGCAGCAAATTCCACAGATTAACAATAAGGCTTGGGCAAAGCCTTTAAAAGAGGGGCTTCATAATACACATAAGCCCGTATGAAGCATTTATTCACAAATCATTAAAGAAGCCATAAGGTTTGCAAGGCTCATGCAGCTGCTTCGAAAAAGGCAAAAGCCAAGCCAAGTGGTTTGTGTATGACTACACATATGGAAATAGTCAAGAGCAGCTGCACAAGCTTTGCAAGCAATTTGAAAAGAAAGGCTTTGTATACATGTCCACATGTTACGAAGCACTTCTTTAAAGGCTTTTCACAGTTCTCTTAATTATTCATTCCCTAAAGTAGTTAGTAGTGTGAGGGGGATGACAAGGGAGAGAAGATCAGATAAAAGCCCCACTCCTTTTCTTCCTATGTTGCAATTCTTGTCACGTAGCCAAAGAGGCGAGGCGTAGCTTGCAGCACAACTACAATATTTTAACAAAAAGAGAAAGATCTTGTGGAGGTGCTAAAGGCAGTACTTCATTTTATTGGGCTTAAACATCCTCCATAATTAGTTTCAATGGATGATTCTGACTTTTAACATCACAACAGAAAAAGCAAAATGTTATACTGATTTGGTTGGCTTTAACTTTGCATAATTGGTTTGTAACCTGTGAATATTAATCATAATATCAGCACTGTTATTCCACAAGCTTTTATCCCATTCCTCTGCAATATTTAAACAGCATGTCTCAAATTAACTTCTTAGTCTATTAAGCTGATGGGCTAGAACATGGGCATGTATTTATTATCACAATGGTGCTTCACATTAAATTTATATATGCATGTTCACATTCTTTATCTAGTCTTAATCTTTGCAAAATAAATGTAATTCTAGATTGCTTCATGATGCTTTTACAGATTGTAGTTGCATGAGAACACCTAATTACACACAAAACAATTAACTATATTGAGCTATAGAAAAATTAATGTTAAAATTCTTCTGAATTAATGTTAACATTTTTACTATAAGACTATGCTTATCAAACATTAGAAAGCAGTAAACCTATACAATACCTTGGATTTCCCCTTAATGCAGCATGATGAAGAGCATTAAATCCATTGTTATTTGTAATAGTAACATCTGCTCCAGCTTCTAGGAGGACTGCTAAAATATCATCACGCTTTTTACTTATTGCGTCATGAAGTGGTGTATCACCCTCAGAATCCTAAAAATAAAGATGTCAATTTGTATCAATATCTTTATCTCCCTCCCTAACTACCTATCAAACTTCAAGAAAAAATAGCTAAATATGAAAAAAATTGTGTTGATGTTAAGAATATCTGTATAATTTTGAAATGACTTGAACTTAAATTAGGACAATATAATAACATCGTCTATGTAAATGTTAAGATGCCTTATACCATGAAATGCATCAATGCAATACTGTTTCCCCTAAAGCATGGAGAAATTAGAGATATTAGAGATACAGGAAAAGAATTGCCTTAAAATATTTTAAGCTTACTAAGTAATACTATCTTAAAATACAAGTGATTTAATATACCTTTTATCACTAACTAAATAAGCTAAGGTTGATATGGTATGATATGAAGCATATTTCTGGCAAATGATCCCAATAAAAGGGGAAAGACTATTGTTTCAGGCCATAAACTGTAGAGCTATCTCAAGCACAGAAACTATCAGACAGAACACCTACAGAACACCTATAGAAAATATCATGGGTATGATCTATCAGTGCAGTAAAAAAACGAAAAATGTCTTGAAAGCAATTTCAGAGAAAATTCACTTGATGCTGCCTTTAGAATAGAAATAAAAATGTCACTTTAGTATCCCAACAAAAACAATGTAAAAAATTAACATATAACACAATAGATTTCTATAGAAACAGACATTTTAACTAAATAAAAATACGAAAAGATTATCTCCATTTATCCAAAAGAAAATCCAGCAAAGTTCATTTAAAAAAAAATCCTGATATAAGAATGTAGTAAGAGCTTTGCTGAATTTCGCCAACAGCATATTTACTTGAGTATTCTATATTACATAATGACCGATCATATGAATTTGGGAAATTCACAGACCTGTTACTCTCTGGCAATTGTTTATTTGAGATATGCTGCCAATATTTCTGGAGGTAATGAACAACTGAGTCACTATTAACAGCCTCATCTTTATGAAT
The DNA here is from genome assembly GCA_017656035.1 of Myanophis thanlyinensis. NCBI lineage: Eukaryota > Metazoa > Chordata > Lepidosauria > Squamata > Homalopsidae > Myanophis > Myanophis thanlyinensis. Next base: position 2,672 of record JAEANM010002257.1, on the reverse strand, counting down.
TTCTCCAGTCCCTCTTGATACACATCTACATCAATAGTTATCACCATGTTGGGTGGTAGCAAAGGCAGGTAAAACAGAAACAGGCCAACAGGGTCACAAAACTAAAGGACCACAAAAGAATTGCTGTTTACAATGGTGTAAATTTTCTATTTAGAAATAATTGTTTCTCAAATTTTATAGAAACCAAAAGCGCTGCTTTTAGTTTATTCATCTACATCACATCCAATCTACTATTATCTTCAGTATATTCAATGCTTCCATACATCCTGTTAGGAAGGATGGAAAGCTGAACATTACCATATTCTGACATTACATGCCAAATTATAACTTGGAGGCTAACCCTATTTAATATTTCAAAGTTATGTACGTATGAAAAAAATGCTCAAATTGAGTTAATAGTAAAAAAAAAAAGTAAACAGCAAGTTAAATTACCTGGAGACTAGGATGACAACCGAAGTCCAGTAATGTCTTCACAACTTGGAGATGACCTTTATTCACAGCAATATGAAGTGGTGTCTGTCTACGCTTATTGCGTGCATTGAGATCTGCACTGCCTCTGTGTAAAACTTCTATCACAGCTCCTTCATCACCGAAGGCTGCATGATGAACAGCCCTGTCTCCATCTTTGTCCTAAATAATTAAAATTCAGCTGCATAATATTTTTGTTCTACAATTTTAATGGGAGACTTTTAAATTGTTGTATATAGTTAATAAAAGGATGCAATGATGTCAAGCATCAATAGTAGATGACATGTGTGCATAGTTCTACTTCATATTGAGACAGTATTAACATGTAAAATAGCAATAGCAATAGCACTTAAACTTGTATACCGCTTCATTGTGCTTTACTCTGTAAGTGGTTTACAGAGTCAGTATATTGCCTGAAACAATCTGGGTCCTCATTTTACCGACCTTGGAAGGATGGAAGGCTGAGTCAACTTTGATGAGATGATGAGGATCAACTCCTGGCAGTGAGCTGAATTAGCTTGCAATACTGCATTCTAACCACTGCACTACCATGGCTCCTAGCAACTTATTTTGCTGTTAAATATTAGTTACAAGTCATAGCCAATTGTTTATAACAGAGTGACGTTACTTATAAACTGATGTATTCATAACTTCTGATACTTCCTGGATGCAACTTTCAGCCTAGTTAATATCTCAATTTCTAGTGCAAAGAACCATCCATGGTGCAGCAGTAGTATAATCTGTAAATTCCACATTTCTTCCCCTTTATAGGAAAATATCTAGTAATCTCAATTCAGCAAAATTGGTTCAATTAACCATAGTTAATTGGTTAACTAATTGAGTGAGTACATCTGCATTTATTGTCCTGACTTCATTTGACACGCAGGAATGATTTTCTTTTTAATAGTATGAAATCCTTAAATAACCGTAAATAAGGCCATTGGCTATTACCAAAATTAAATCAAATGAAAGGGACCCATTCAATAAGCTAGTTAAATAATTACATAACTAGCAATAAAGGAAATATTTTACAAACAATAATCCATGACAATATTAGGCAATTTTATGTTTTAAAATATTTAACTAATTTTTTAAAATATACTACAGATATTTAACTATAATAAATACATTTTACTAAGCATTTAAACAATTTAAGCTTTTAGATACCTCTGCTTCTACATCCACATTCTGTTTCAGAAGCAATTTCAAAATATCAACATGTCCATTTTGACTTGCAGCTTGCATAGCAGTGTGTCCAGCACATTGTCCATTTACCTAAAATATATTGTTAATAAAATCAAAGAAGTTTAAAATGAGACATTAAGAATATACCCATGCTCATTAATAGGAGTATGTCAAAAAGAAACAATTAAAAGACAATATACATTGTAAAAAACTTCTTTTAGAGATCTGATAAATTATCTTTAATTTACTAAGTATAATAATGGAGGAAATATATCTTAGATCTATTAAAATATTTTAGATTTATGCATACTGCCATAAATTATGAAAGAATGGCAGGATATGAACACATGAAGTATTAAAATATTAGTTTAAAAAAACTGAATTGGAAAAACACTGTCTGGGTGGTAAGTTGAGGGCAACTTGAGAAGATTGTATTAATTACTTGTTTTTCCAAACTTTATGTCACTCTAATTATGTAGAGAACATTATAATGTAAACATCTTAGGAGGCAAATTTTTGAACAATATGAAGCAAAACAGTGCATTGAAAAATCAATGAACCGAATGTTAAAATGGGTAGGTCTTCCTATTTTTAAGCATAATTAACTTCCAATTTGCAACAGTAAAGATTGTGAAAGAAAAATCTATCTTTATTTTGATTACAAAATGTTTTATCTTTCCAAGAACCTCTAATAATTAATCAGAAACTCTTAATTCCGCTTATTAGGAATGATATAATTAAATACTCACATCTACATCAGGTCTTTTAAGCAAATCTTCCACTTTTGCTACATCCCCATTAGCAGCTGCTTTAACCAGCTCCTCATTAAGATCCCCAGATTCTTGAGTTTCAAATAATTTCTTCAACAACTGGGACAATCTCTCTGTGAATATTAAGTGAAACAATTAATATTAGCAAGTGTATAGTATCTAAATGTAGTGTTGCATTTAAACAAAATATTTTTATTTACACATGTAACAATCAATATTCCAATATTATTTAAAATTTTATTTATTTAT
>JAEANM010002256.1:0-25019 GCA_017656035.1 Myanophis thanlyinensis | reverse complement strand
GAGAAGTGATAATTCGGGATCTTGCTGCTCTCAAAAAAAGATATATTGTTTGATGTTTGTTTGTGTAGTTGTTTGTTGTTGAAAATTTAATAAATTTTTTACAAAAAAAGAGAAAGCACATGTGACTGTAATCCAATGAGAGGAATCTTGTAGAATCAGGGATGGACACATTCCGGGAGATAGGGGGAGATATATGGTCAGATGTCTGTCAACACTCATTCATTTAAAAAAAATATCTTACAATTTAATCAGGCTTTGATATAGAATCAGCTTGCTCTTAAAGGACTGTGGAGCTTGTTCTCAGCCATTTCCAGAATCCTAGGCTAAGCGATTCCTATTATTTTATGCAAATCTTATGCTGCCCAACAACAACCCCTGGATGATTCACAAGTGAACAATGTTAAAAGGAATAAATCAATATAATGCTAGATATAAGGACAAGGAATAAAGGAATAAAAGACAGCAATTGGATAAGAAGAATAAACCCACATCAGTTAAAGGAGTTTTAATCACTCTCGTCAAAGAATCAGGTTCTGAAGGCTCTCCAGTGCACCAACAGGGAGGGCGCCATCCGATTGATAGGAAAACCTCATTTCAGAGGGCAGGCATTGTGACAGAGAAGGCAGACTTAGGGGATCCCGACAAGTGGCATCATTTAATTAAACCCAGAGTGTAACACCTTGCTAGACTGAATCAGCCAGGCAGATACTATAGGAAATAAGAAACTAGGCCCTGTGAGGCTTTATAAGTAGCTTTGAATCACACCCAGAAGCAAACTGGCAACCAATGCAATTCACAAAGCAGAAGTATGGGCATACCAAGGCATGCCCACCACTGCCTATACAGCTGAATTCTGGACCCATTGAAGTTTCTGGGTGGTCTTCAACCATAAGGTACCATGACAAGCCATGAGGTACCAGGGTGCGAGTGTCTGTCTGAAGGGCCGCCCGGGTCACAGCTGCCACCTGATCCAGAAGCAGCTTTGAGTCCAGAAAGTCTCCCAGATTGCACATCCTTCTTGAAATGAGGAAATGCTACCCCATCCAAATATGTCAGCGTCATAATCCCTGGGAAGTAAAACACTATCCTCTCTGCATAATTGGTGTGAGTACCAAATTGATAGTAACTCTGCTATCCTGAATTTTGTATTTGACCAGAATGATATCTGAGATTAAATGGCAGACCATCACTTGTTTATGCAAAGGAAGCTCCAGGACTGGACTATGCAAAAAAGCCACACAACACACCCATATGAGCACCTGCCAGTCCTGTAGCAATTATTGTGCTTGTCATAGCTACAAAGTCTGATTCTCATCTCAGGACTGCTTTTTTCCAAATAGCTAGCTAAGAAAATCAATCATCCTGGCCAGGTTGCCACTCAGCTTGCTTCACTTCTGTTTTTTTTTGCCATGACTAACATCAGGAAGTCAACTCCAAAGTAGGGCCACAAAAATAATTTTTGGCCAAAATCAGAGCTTGGATCCTTCAAACCAAATCAATACATCAGTTATAATGGTATAAAAAAAAAAGAAGTGGATTCCCTTTGAAATACTGGAATAGCACTGAGTATAAAACTACCATGAGGCATTATTTTCCCAATCTAGCCATCCCACCAATTCCCAGAATGCTCAGCAATGGCCCTATGGGTTGCAAAACTCTGGGAATTCAAGACTTTGAATTTGGGGTTGGGGGGGAGGCATCCAAATTGGAGAAAGCTGTTTTGGGGAAGTATTCTGGTACATCTCTCCCTTCATACCCCAGCTGTGAAGGAATTGAGCTAAGCTATCTCAGAGACTGAAATCACTCACGAGAGCCGATGCAGCAAGAGCTGGTACAAGGCATCTGAGGAGAGCTGATCCCGGGGCACAGATACCAGAAGGGGGTGACCAAAGAGCACAACCCCATAGTAGCTGTTGCTGTAGTCCCGGCCCTGGGTACGCTCCCGAAGGTAGATTGGCAGTACCACTGCGTCTGCTGAGGCCGGGTCTTCCAGGCAGGACACAGAAACCTCGTATCTGGAGGGAGACGGAGAGACATACTATTATGAAGAGAGGGAGGGGGGAGGGGGGAGAGGAGGAGACTACTTGCTTATTTATAATGTTTCATTTCTCAGTCTAGCCTCCATTTAAATGCCATTCCAAGGTAATAAGCAGAACCAGAAATGCACAATACACATAAAATTCTATAAACTCAGTAAAGATAAACACTTTATACACCACAAACAGAGAGGCAATGAGCCACTAAACAGTACAGGGGAAACAGTATCAATTACAATTACAACTGGAAATCAAATACAAAGGCCTCAACTTGATGGCTCTATGAGTAGTTCTTGACTTACAACAGTTCCTTAAGTGACCATTCAAAGTTACAATGAAAAAACTGACTGATGACCGCTTTTCACATTTATGATCGTTGCAGCATCCCCAAGGTCACGTGAGTTACATTCAGATGCTGACAACTGGTTCATATTTATGACGGTTGCAGTGTCCCAGGGTTATGTGATCGTCTTCTGAGATCTTCTGTCATGCAAAGTCAATGAGGAAGCCAGATTCGCTTAACAACTGTGCAGCTTCACAACTGCAGTGATTCATTTAACAACTATGGCAAGAAAAGTTGTAAAATGGAGCAAAATTCACTTAACAAATTTCTCATTTAGCACCATAAATTCTGGGCCCAATTATGGTCATACGTCAAGGACTACCTGTAAGACTATAACAGTGGCCCCAATCACATTTCCTTAAGGAAAGCAAAAAAAGTTGCTCAAAAAGCAACTTTGGGGGGGCAAGAAGCAGATATATCCTTAGATGGGCAGCTTCAATTTTCTGCCTCTGACACTGAAGAAAATGTCCCCTAAAATCTGACAGTGTCTACCTTGAACATCATCCCAAGATCTTCCTTCTCTGCCTACTGCTGGGATAAAGTAACAGGACTTAATGCATGTCTCATGCTCCGACCATGCAAACCCAATGAGCAATGACATATTTACCTCTTGTGCTCATTGCTGCTTCCGCTATCATAATTTACCTACCTCTGCTTGCTGTGATCCTGGCTACTCACTATAGTAAAATGCTAGTCTGAATTACAGGTCCATCTTATTATTCAGACCCATTGTGGTGGAAAATACTCCAGTGCATCCTACAATGAGGAAGGGATTGGCTACCTGACCACAAGATCCTTTCCAACCCTGTGATTCTATGATTTACTAGCTCTCACTCCTTTACCTAATTTTATTTGGGCTTTTCCAATCTGGCTTTTCAGGTACATCAACTGTGCTGAGTAATGAAAGTTATAGCTTATCGTACCGGAAGGGCATGAGGGTAACCTTATATTAGTAGTAGTAGTAGTAGCCTTATATTATTATTCCCTCCCCCAAACTCACATGAAGATGTCATCCCGGTCCAGGATACAGCTGAGAGATTCTTCCCTCTGATAGATCTTGTAGAAACGGTGACTGAACACATCGGCCACCATCATCTGGAGAGGAGACAAAGAAAGAGTCATGAGAAAGGGAAGAAACAGAACAGGCTTTTCTACAGTCAACTGAGGCATCTCTCCTTCACCCTCCTGGCAAACTTACCCGCTCAGCAGGCACATCTGTGTGTTCTGACAAAGCATGACAGAGGTCTAGCACTTTCCCAGCTTTCGGGACAATCAGCCTATGCTGAAAGAAGAACAGCAACAAAAGAGGCCAGGTCCAAATTAGTAAGCAATTCAATTGAAAATCAAACCCTAAACCCAAGTCAAATTTCCCACTAGGCTGAATCTATCTCCAGGACAGAAACTGATCTGGGGACAGACCTATAGGTCTCAATTAAGTATAAAGTCCGTAAGTTAGGTCTAAGCTATTTAATTATTTATCCACTACGCATGCTTGCATTCTCTACCTTTCAGCATAAATTATAAAACTAAGTTGAAGTTGTATAAAACTCAGGTTAAATTTTGGTTCCATTTGGCCATGTTATCCAAATAGCTAGAAACCTCTTTCCTGGGTTTCAGATAGGAACCTTTTACCCCAACCCTAGTGGGGTAAGCTTGAAAATTTCTACATGTGTGACAAGGGCTCTAAGCAGTGGTGGTATTCAAATAATTTAACAACAGGTTCTGTGGGTGTTGCTAGGTGGGTGTAGCTAGGTGGTCATGTGACTGGGAGGGCATGGCTAAGTGGGTGTGGCTAGGTGGTCAGGACTCCCAGAGAACCCTCCGCAGAGCCCGTTTTTGCCCAAAAAAAAAAAAAAAAGGCCCGATTTTGGCCTCCCAAACCCACCCACCCCTGTGCATCTTGTTTTCCACCTCCCTGGCCTCCAGAAGCATTTTGCAGGCTTCCAGAATCCTCCACACGGCCAAAAACGGGCTGTGCGGAAGGTTCTGGAGGCCTGCAAAATGTTTCTGGGGGCCAGGGAGGGGGAAAACAAGACGCGCAGACCCCAAAATCTTTTTTTTCCTTGTTTTCCTCTTCTAAATCTAGGTGCATCTTATACGGTAAGTAATGGTGAGGGCCGGTTGAATACCACCACTGGCTCTAAAGGCCATTTCCCTTTATATATATATAAAATGTATATGAAATAAATAAAAATTATAAAAAAAAAAAAGGTTCAATGAAAAAATAAAAAATAAATAAAGGCCATTTCCCCACACTGCAGAACTCTCGAATCTCATTCAAATAAAGATGTGCCACAACTTTCTTGCCACATCAGGCGCCTTCCAGACAGCTCGTTGGTACCTGTTCAGGTTTCTTGCAGGGATCCATGGATACAAAGAAAACCTCCATCACTCGGTCTTTGCTGATTGGCAGAGGGGCACTGAGGTAGCAGAAGGGGTCAAAGGTCACCGAAATTTTGTTACATTCAGGGCAAACCAATGTTGATTTGAAGAGTCCATGGAAGATATCAACAATGATGGAATTGTTGCGACGTTTGTGGTTGCGCCACGCTTCTTCTGCTACTTCCTGAACAGGAAGAGGTAGAACAAATAGTTTGAAATGCTACAGCCTCTCTCCTCCCATGCTCACTCATTTTTTCTGAACTACAATTCTCAGCATTTCGCTTTACTAAATACATCAGCTGAAACGATGTTAATCACAACTTGAGGTCAAAGGCAAGTGTCCTATCTCTTCCTAGCAATGAAATTTACCTTAGAATTTTACCATGGAGTTTGGCAACAAATACCTCAGAATTAATAGACAAATCTCAACTACCTCCTCCAAAGGACTTTTTGATTTTCCCTTTGCTACCTTTATCTTTAAAGTAAAACCAATTATTCATGCTAGTCTTCATCTGCTGCTGAGGAAAAACTGCAAGGGGATAAGGGGAGAGAAAGAGGAGGTCTATTGTATCACCACCAATTAGTGCATAGCATTTGTGATGGAAAACCTCAGAGAGTTTATAAGCATTATAAACTGAGCACAGGAGTCTGAAGCAAGGATCCCATAGAAAGGAAAAGCTGCATCAACACTATACTTTTCCAAAATGCTCCAGCCCTGTCAACCTTGAAATAGGCTATTCTGAATTGATTCCAACTTTGAAATAGGATATTCTGAGCTTTTCTGAATTTGTACTACTGCCAAGGCTCTTGCAACAAGCAGACAAGAGTCTGTTCTGAGGTCAGGACTGAATATTCTGCAACATCCACAGCACTCAACCCCTAGTGAAAGGACATCCTCAGTTCACTGCAGTAATGGAGTGGTTCTTATGGTCCATTCTTTATGCCTCATTTCAGCAAGTCTCATCAAATTACATTCCAGCTTCCTTTCTTTTTTACTGCCAAATCTCTATCTGATTACTATAGAGCAGGGATGTCAAACTCATGGCCCGTGGGTTGGATGCATCACGTGCTTTAGCGAAGGGGGAAAAAGTCACACTACATCACATGATGACTCCATGATTACTCCAGTTTGACAACCCTGCTATAGAGCCTTGGGAGATTCCTCCCCCCCACCCACCCTTCATCACTTCACTGCCCTGCTCTTGCTCAGAGGAAGAGTTTGATTTTTATTTCTATATACATGCTAAGGTTTCAAGAAAAACCTTCCTCTCGTGAAATTTAGATATAACAGATTAGACAAAAACAATAACATTTAGAGTTCACTGGACTTTGGAGTTGAGGAACTAATATGAATCCCTCATGGGATTGCACTGGGGAGTAAAGGATTGATTGATTGAATTTGCTTAGTCATTTGCATCTTATTTCTGTGACTCTGGGCGGCTTACAAAGTTAACCACCCCATAGAAAAAATAAACCCATACTGTAATAAGAGTCATTAGAAACAGAAAAAAAAAACAAACCAAAACCCCATAATCTGTGGGGAAGCACCATTCATTTTTCTAGCACCACTACCAGATACCCAGGCCAGATGACAAAGCCATGTCTTCAGGCCCTTCCAGAAAGCCAACAAGGTCAGGGATGATGTTCCAAAGGGCAGGTACCATGGTGGAAAAGGCTTTCCTCTTGGGTCCCAACAGATGATATTGCTTCATGAATGTATCCCACAACACACCCTTCCAGCTAGACCTGACAGGTAGGTGTGACTGGGAAAAGGTCTTCCTTCAAGTACCCTTTTTCCATAGGCATGGTGTAAAAATTGAAATGGACCAGAAGAACATATGTAAAGATCACAGTGGAAATTCAACAGATAAGACCTCCAGTCAGAAGCTTCCAACTTTGATGATATGTTATTCCTACTACAAACATACATGTACTATCACCACTGGCTAGAATCTGATATTTCCCTTACAGTTCATGCTCACCTCATCGGGTCTCCCTGCTGCATCCTTTAATTCAATGTACTCTTTCTTCTTGACACGGTTGAGGTCCTCATGCAGACCATCAAGCAGGAAGGAGAGAAGCTCCTGGGAATCATGCTGCTGATAGCCAAGGAACTGAGAGGCAAAATGGCCCACTTTGGTCTGAATGGGATGCAAAAACAGAGCCTCTGAGATCAGCAAAGAGCTAGATACTGACTAAAAAAGCAGCAAGATAAGAACGCAACTAACCTTGAACATTCGGGGCACGATGGAGCGGTGGTGGCCAGACCACTTCTGTTTAATAAGATCAGCGTAGGCTTCAGCAATTTCACCTTTCATGCCAAGAGGGTTGCTGAAGTTTAGTTCATCCAGGTAGTTATTATTGAGGAAGTATTCTGTCAGAGGGGGCACATTGCTGAGACACTGGAAGAAAGAATGAAAGTGTGCCAAATGTAGTATTAGGTGTTAGTTCATTTCAGAACAAAGCTCTGGGGGGTGGAAAGCATTTTTGACACAGAGAAAATCTTTTCTTTGTGAAATACCATATTTTTTGGGAGTATAAGACGCACCTAGATTTTGGAAAAAAAGAAAAAAAAAGGTTTTGGCCTCCCTGCGCCTTGTATTCCCTCTCCCCAACCCCCAGAGGCATTTTGCAGGCCTCCAGAAGCCTCTGTGCTGCTTTTTGCCAAAAAATTGGGCTGTTTTTGGGCGAAAATGAGCCACGCATATGAGGGAGGGGTTTGGAGGCCAAAAATGGGTCTGCTTTTTGCCTGTTTTTCGGCCTCCCAACCCCGCTGTGCGTCTTGTATTACCGCTCCCCAACCCCCAGAGGCATTTTGCAGGCCTCCAAAAGCCTCTGCTTTGGTGGAAGTGGGACGTGTGGGAGGGGGCTCGGGAGGCCAAAAACAGCTGAAATTGGTGTATAAGATACACCACAATTTTCACCCACTTTTTGAGGGGGAGTGCGACTTATACAACAAAAAATATGGTAAATGTAATTAAAGGTAAGTATTGACTATTATTATAATCTATGTTGTTCTACTTTCCCCAGTTTAAAGTTAAGGAAGAGAAAAAGGAGGGAATTATTTACAAGGGAATTTAGTTTAGTTTAGTTTACTTCATTATCATTGCACCTCGTACAATGAAATTAAATGCTATCTTCAGTGTACATTATAACCAGAAAATAAAACAGACACACTTCCTTCACATTCTATACAGTTGAAAACTCCTGATATTGCATTAATATTGCACTATACAGTAGAACTCAATATAGTTACTGCACTGGGATAGAACTGTTTTTTTTAGCCTGTTTGTCCTTGTTTTTATTCTCCTGAACCGTCTGCTAGACGGTAATAGTTAAAAAAAGGGGATGTCCAGGATAAGGTGGATCTTTGAGGATGTTTTGAACTTTCTTAATGCAGCGGGAGCTATAAAGCTCTTCCAAAGAGGGCAGAGGGCAAAAAACAGTCCTCTGTTTTTTGTTAAAAAACAGAAAAGAATTAACAGTTAAAAAACAGAAAACGAGTTAACAGTTAAAAAATAGAAAAGAGAGCAATCTTTAGTTTATTATTTATTACAAGTCATGATAAAGATGCTATAATCAAAATTCCTTGAACTAGCAAAGCCAATATTCTTCCACTGATGGTAAGCAGGCTACTGGTGGTACAAAAGGACCCTGGATGGGTTGCAATTCCTTCATCCAAATCCATGCATGGGAGAGAAACAAGAATTTCTAGTCATTTTTATGCTGAGACAGTTGGTTTGTTGATCAAATGCCACAGTGGGCAGGAAAAAGCTATAGCTTCCTTGCTGTAAAGAATGGGAAAGACATCATGCCTCACTAGTATGTATGGGACAGAAATGAAAATTGGTTACAGGGTGATACTTGTGAGTGGAAGGTAAATATAAACAAAGAAATGTTATTAGCGTTGACACTAGGTTAGAACTGTACAGAGATTGATACAAGCAGACACTGAATTACATTACCCTACTGTAGGAGAGATCTGTTTTCTTTTGACTAGGATGCTGGACAATTAAATGCAACCAGAGGTTTATCACTAAGAGGTGGCTGGTAAAATCATCATAGATTTCCAGATGATTGCATTCTCAATTTTATGGTTTGCAGTTCAAGCAAAAGCTATTGTAAATATTGTACTTTTTACAAGATTGACATTTATCATAATAAGATAACACAGATAAATATATATGTGTCGTTCTCAGAAAAGAGAGGGCTTTTTTTCTCTTGGAAGCATCCAGGGATTGGTGAGTGTTAAGAAACAATCAGCCAAGCTGGGTTAATTCCCCTACAATGTACCAGCTACTCTAAATAGGCATTGAAGCAGCCAATGCCAAAATACATAACTCATTAGTACATGTGGGCAGACATGAAACAACACTGGCAATGCACCTAATATACTAGCAGAATGTGAGCAAAGTTTTCATTCTGCTTGGTGTCAAGTCATCACAGTACCCAAAGTTTGGCACCAAAAGATCACTCGTATTTTTTACTTACTTGCAAAGCAGAGTTCATGAAGCATGTATTCCCCAGGTTGGTAAGGCCACAAATCCCTGGCTGGCCTCGGTACCGCTCTTCCTCATCAATGGAATTCTTCCTGGAAAATGCAGGTAAAGTGAGACTGTGAAAGAGAGGTGAAGCCCATAGCCTGGTCCCTGCTGGAGCAGAACAAGATCAGAAGACAGCCATAGTCCCAAAGCTCAGGCAAACTGGGAACTGGAATGCTGCCTAATTTTGAAAGTACAATCCACCCTAAACAGGGGATGCCTCAGAATTGTGGAAATGCTAATATAAATGTTAGATACTCACATTACATGTGGTCTGGAACTGGGCCAAGTACCGTCTTTACTCCTGGTCTCCATTATCACAATCTGAAGGGAATAGGAGCAAGTAGGAAAATGTCATGAGAGAAATAATTAAAAAAAAAAGAGCTACATTAACTAGTATATGGCTGAGCAACTATCCATGACTTGTGGAGTCCTTGGGCCTCCCTGAGTTTGGTTGTTTCATTACCAAACTAGTTAGCATTATCAGCATTGATGATGTGACCTAGTTTGGTAATGAAATCTCTACAAGAAAACATTAAACTCAGAGAGCATCCAGGACCCCTCATTTCAACATTGAGCTACACCTATTCTCTTCTATCAGTTTCCGTGACTTCCAACCTGAATTACCATTTATTCAGCCAAAATTAGTGGCTAATAAAAAGTATAGCATTTATATTATTCTGGAGTTGCTCAAGCTACTCAAATACATTTTTAACACCCACAAAAAGCAAACAGGCTATATTACTGTCTGACTAAACGCAATTATATATTTTTCCATGTTTATTGCTTTTACAGCATCTATCTCCTTACTCTTATCACTATTAATTGCAAGCCCAACAAGAGGGTCAAAGCAGCATAATTTTCAGACCATTATTTGCATATCAAAGTAGTGCATGGCTCAAGGGCAGTACAGGCACTCCTATGATTTGTCAGATACAAACTTATCCTTCATTTTCTCTCTTGCTGCAAGGCAACTCTCATTAGGTTTAACAAGATCAGCTAAAGATTTCACAGGTTAATGCCACAAATGCTAAGTATGGTTAATTTTGTGTTGCTGTTTTTGCCTATTTTGTGGAAACCCAGCCTGCTTATAGTAATTCATTGTTTAGTACATTATGTGAACCCAAAAAATTGATTAAGCGACAAGGGAAAAAGCCTGTTATGTGAACCTAGATACACACACACCAGAATTCATTCCATCTATTTTTCCATGTTTATCTTATATTTTTCTAGTTTGACTTGATGACTTCCATGGAAATTGAACATTTTGAAGCCATCGGTGAATGGAGAAATTATAATGCGAGAAATAGCTGTTTCCAACAAAAGCAGTATTTTTTCATAGCCTCTGAGAGAGCACATACTCTCATACGGTACTGGAGCATTCAGAAACACTTGATTGTGGCCAAAGATTGTAACTCCCCAATTTCCAAATATGATTGTGATCATACATTTCCTTCAATGTTAAAAGCAAGCAGAGATCTGAGATAGAAAAGGTTTTGGGGGATGTTTGAATGTTTGATGTCAAGAATTACAGAATGCTTAAAATCAAACCAGCTGCCCAGAAGTTCTTTCCCTTGTTAAGGTGGGTGTCTGAGAGGCCATAAAAATTCCCTAAGGGGAAAAATCATTCTGCATGTCTTCCAATATCCTCCTTCAGCATAAGTGTCTTGAGACCTTCCAAAAGGGAGTTCAGGAAGGAGTCCTAATCACACAGCTAATAGGTCTCCTTACTAAAATTCAACTAGTATTTTGAGGGGGGCAGGGGGTGTTTGTTTTCCCCCAAAAAGTATTTATTGGATCCAGATTCAAGTACGCCAGTTGTATAAGAGATGCAAAAAGTGGCTTCCATCCACTAAAAACTGCTATTCCCTTAAATCAGCTTTGCTATTTAGATAAGTATTCTCCACTGTAGTCTAAACTTGCAGTCCCTCTCCAGGGACTCTGTCTGTCTGATTATCTCAAATCCAGTCTTTGGAACTGATAATCTCATATCCAGTTCAAACTGCTATCTTCCAGATGTCTCCACCTTCAGCCAAGCCTGCTCAATGTTGATTGTAATAATCAAACACAACTGAGGAGCAACAGGCTGTGGAAAACCAATTTATATAAATATGTCAGAGACAAATCTTGGCATAAAACCAATTCTGCCTCTTTTTGTATACAGGCCAGCCTCAACCTGGTGACAGCGGCGTTACCTGCCCTGAACTTAGGCAGGCATCCAGCACAGTCATCTGCAAGTTTCGTAACCTCTCATAGGAGCCATCAGCATTTTTCACCCACAGTCTTGATTCATCTTCTGCTGGAACTGAAAAGTGATGCCGGGCCTCTTTTAGCACTGTATCTAAAGGGCAGGAAACAAGAGGACAAAAAAAAAAAGACTTCTTGAGACAAATGCCCATTGTTTTTCCCTCCATTTTTCCCTCTCAGCTGAATTTAGAATTCCTGAGACCTTACCAATGGTATCCATCCGGCTAAATTGAGTGACCACATGGTTGTCTACATCATTGTGCTGACAGAGGTACAGCTCCACTAAGTAAACCTCCACCTTCTGCATGCTAGGAAGGTCTACCACCTGGGAAGGATCAAAATGAAGAATCAAATAAGGGACAGAATACTATTAAGAGAAATTGGGGGACTCAGTAATGGTAGATACTTATTGCTCAATTCTCTCTGAATAGAGACTCAGGAGGGGAAAGCCAGCCCCATCCATAAAGCTCTATGGCTCTTATTTATCAATAGAACACATAGTTCTTTCGGGAAAATATGTAAAAAGAAGCAAAAGCTATAACACTAGCAAGAACCTAGCAGGATGTCCATTAGTATATGAGCTGTACAAGGAGGATTCATGGCAAGAATGAGATCCATGAACTAATAATTTTAATAATAAAAATAAGTTTGATTTTCATTACACTTTATAAGCCACTGTCCATTCTCTCAACCCCTCCAATTTACCATTAGCAAGAAGTAGATAATGCTAGGGAAAAGATTGCTTTAAAAAAAGGTAGCATATAAATTAAGTATTATTAAATTCTATCTCTAGAAAAAAGTCTTCCACTCACACAGGGAGTTTTCTAGTAACTGCAATGGAAAATGCTGCAGGATACACAAATTCCAAAGAAAACCTGTGCTTCTCAACTCCAAATTTCTCACCTTTCGTTCAATGGCTGGCTGGCCATGTTCAATGCCATACCAGCTCACCAACTTCTCCCACACTTCCTCTGGCACCAGAATGTACTCTTCATGTTCTACCAGCCTATCCTTCAACCGGTAAGACTCCAAATCTGGAGGAAGAAAAAATGAAAGTAGACTGAAATCATGGAGGACTCACCCTCTTTAAAGAAGCCGATAGCTTGAGAGCAATTGAGGCCTCATCAATTTTGCCATTCACGAAAAGGAGTCAAGCTTCTTAGTAACTGCAAGTGCTTAACATGGAAATATTTTTCAGCTTCCATAGAAGGCCTCTTCTCATAAAACCAGTACGGTATAGCAATTACTGCTGAAATAGTGCAGAAAGTCAGATTCACAGTCTAAGTTACCTGGGAAATATACTATGTGAAGATGGGTCTATAATTTTTGAGATTCACACATTGTGCTAATTATTTTATCTACCTTATATTGATTTAGCATGCCATATGAACCCACTAATTTGTGTCTTATTTAACAAACCATATTATATAAGCTCTGATGAAGGGCAGTGAGAAAACCCAATGTCACTTTTCCTTAACCCAACATATTTTATTGGCTTCTTGCAGTGATCAAATGTATGCAATCTGGAGCATTCTAGAGGAAGAAAGGGAAAAATCAAATAATTCATATCCTCCAGATTAAGTAATGTGGAAATTTATCTGAAAGGCAGAATGAAATGAAAGAAATAAGGCAGAGGAGAAACCATACCTTCAAAGAGTTCAGCATTGTTGATCCGTCCTGGGAAAGCATTTGAGTTCTGATCTCCAGATTCCACATAAACTTTCCACTGCTTGTACCAATGATTTTCCAGCAAATACCTGAGCAAGGAAACAGATAGCTCAAATCTAAATGAAGACCACACTCTAACATACAATCAGGAGCAGTTACACCAGTAGCAATTCTTCTCCCTTCATTCCCAATCATAAATAGGATCATAAGAAGTCCAGGCCTCAGACTGAAACATCGGCTGGCTATATGCATTACACTAAAGAACACCAAAATTCTGTTTGCAGTCCTTATAGGCAAATCCCCAAGTATCCTAAATATTTTCTAAAATTCATATCATTAAGACAACAAACATAAACTTACAAAACTAGAAAAATCTTTTCAAGGGCTTCCTAGAACAACATGACAATTTGTTCAATTCCCTGTAACATCTTACATGATATAGTTGCAGCTGGCATCTCTCATTCCCTTCCATGGTATTTAATTAGGATGGCTTGGGTGAACAGGGAGTAACATAAAACCATATTGTTTGTTAATCTCTCATTCTCTGAACTGGAATTTATGCCACCAATTATTCCTAATTCAAATCACTACTATTAGCTGTGAACTTGCCAAACTAGTCACTGTCCTTGTGCCATAGTTTACTAACCCTTCAGTTGGCTACATGAGACAGAAGTGCAGACAAATATGTATGAAACACTTGGGGATCCTTAGAGAACCTTCCATTTATAAATGGCTAAAATCTGGCCTTCTATTTTCCACTTCCAATGTCAAATGTTTGGACAGGTCAGTTTGAATTTTCTGCTCAGCAGCAAACCATAATCCTCATTCTTCCTAGCTGTTAACTACTTCACTGAAAGGAAAAAGCATTCCATTCTCAATACAATATTATAGCATGCCATTGTGCCACAACATGATCAAATCAGGCCAGGCAGGCTGTAAAAAGAACTTTCCCTTGATTTGACTTGGGAAAGTACATTAACAGCCTCCAAAGTCCGTAAAAAAGAATGGGCAGTATAAACGTTATCAATAGCTACAATGAAAGGCAAAGAGAAACCTATCAAATCCATCTGCTTCCCTTTGAGCAGCCTAACAAGCTCCTATTGGCATGCCAAGTAATATAGAGATTTATTAAAAAGGAAGTATGGTGTAAATGGTTGATAAATACCTTTTTGCAGCAAATCTGTCTGCAGCAAATGCAATACTTGTTGAATAGCAAGTCAGGGTCTAGCCTTCGCTTGGTTTAGTATGGACAGGCATTGTAACAAAAGATTAACATGTATAGATGCACTGCTCCCAGCAGCTGCTACTACTGCCACTAAGGAATACTGGGAGCACCTGGAGGGCCACAGTATCTTAAGGCGACCAAGTTTGGTGTTTATGGCTAAGATCTATAAACTTGTGACAACAAGTTCTAGCCCCGCCTTGGGTATGAAAGCCAGCTGGGTGGTTTTGGGACAGTCCTCTCTCAGCCCAACCCTCCCCACAGGGCGAATGTTGTGGGGAAATAAGGAATATTAAATATGTTTGTTCCCTTGAGTTATACAAACAAAAGGGTGGATAACTTATTGGGTATATGATCACAAAGTTTTAAAAACTAAAAACCTTAAGGCTGAAGCTGATATTGAAATTGCCATGTGCGTACGCACTTTCAGGTCAGTGATGATTCCTGGCAACTGCCTGAACAACTCCCTGCAGTTCTTTGGAAGATTTCAGACGTGGCTTACCATTGCCTGCTTCCTGGGGCTGAGAGAGAATGACTGGCCCAAAGTTACCCAGCTTTGAGCATAAAGCCTAAAGCCTGATGCTTTAACCACTACATCAAACTAGCTTTCTCAAAAGTGTATTTGTTACTTATTACCTGTCCCTTGTTTTTCTTCATGTATATTTTTTTCAGCAGGCTACAATCTACATACATTTATTTAGAAGCAAGATCCATGGAATTCAATGGGAGTGCTTTCCCCATATAATATATAGGCTGAGCCTGCAATCTCATTATAAGGGTGCAAGATATAAATGTGTAAGACAATTTCTTTTGTAATAACACAACAGGGGAGGTCCTATTCTGTTACTGGGTTGCTCCTTCCTGTTTGTCTCACTCCAGACAAGTCAGTATATAATGGAAGACTCAAACAACATCAATCTAAATCCCATCCATCAGGATACCAAAACAATTGAAATAATTCCTATTGTGAGCTCAACTTGCTTAACAAAATAGGAAGTCTGCTAGCTGATGAAGAGTGAAACCAAAGTCACTTTCTTAGACAATCATTACTTAAGGATAATTATAAGTAGGTCAACTGACTATATAAAATAAAGGAGAAAGAAAGCAGAACTGATATATCATTTTGCTTCCAATGTGAGATACATTTCCAGTGAAACAAACTTCATTTAGAAACATAGGACTTTGCAAAGCAGGGGTTATTCCATTAAGCTGCAATGTTCTTAAAAAGACACATGAGCAAATAATTTAACATAGGAACCACAGAGCATGTCCATGACAATTCATTCTCTGAAACAGGCAGGCCTTGTGGTGAATTCCAGTAGACTTCTACACCCAATTCAAAGTGCTATTAGTCACCTACAAAGCCCTATATGGTGTAGCTTGGTAGCACTATAGCCTTGTCAAAAATGAATCTACCCATCTCATGAAAGGATATCAGGAAGATCTATTAGAGTCCCATATAAGTCAGAAGAACATTTTCTGTGGCAGTGACCATACTTTGGAACTTCTAACCTATAGAGGTTCATACAGCCCCATCCATTGTATCATTCAGAAGAGCATTGACGATTGTTTTATTTCACCAAGAAGTCAACCCCCAGTTAAATGTTGCTGATCTCTATGTTAGGTGGAGTTTGATTTATAGTTTTTTAAAGTTAACATATTGTAACCAGCACTGACTTTTAAGTTAAAAGCAGAATCTTTTTAGAAATAAATAAAATAAAAGATATTTTTTTAAAAAAAAATATTAGGTCTGCCATGCACTCAAAGCTACCTATAGTTTGAAATTCTGCTAGTTACAATGATAAAAAAAAATACAAGATTTCTAGGAAAAGAAAGAGGAAGTGACCAAAAAAAGTAAAGTCTTCCTGTATAGAGGAAACCAGCCTCCTTTATAGGAATGACAAGTTGATTTTTAATTCTGTTTCAGTTTCCTTCCTTGACTGGTAAAATAAGGGGCAAACATTTCATGATTATAGAGAAGGAATCTATTTTCAAAGTACTCAGAAGGTCGAATGAAAAAGTATCTATCTAAAAGTGATACCATAGCACCAAATGGAAAAGAAGAGAGAAATAACCAAACTCAACTAATTGGAAAGACATGCCTTCCAAAAGTTATCCAGTTTACAATAGTTAAGGTTGCTTCGAGCCACCTATTCTACACCTATATTGAGAATACATGACTAAGCAGCCCAACAAGGAACAATTTGGGGAAAATATTAGAAACATAAGAAAAAGGAACAGACCTAAATAAGGTGATTTTGAGAAGGCCCTTCAGCCAAAAAGGCATTTTAAAACACACACACACACAAAGGTGAAGGAAAAATGGTACCCAATTCATCCTAAAGTAAAACCTCATTCAACTCTGCCACAGCAAAGCACATATAAGGCTAATTAGCCCAACCCTATGCTTACTCGAGGAGTAAAAAAAAAAAAAAAGCCATTGCATTCAGCAAAGGGAACTTTTTTCCCCACCACAAACCACGGTAATCATAAATCCATGGTTAAAGCAAAAAAAAAAAAAAAAGGCGCTTTTACACTACCTGGGCGTGAAGACCACCTGAATGCAACCCTGCAGCAGCCAGGAGTGCGGCGCCTGTCTTGTGGGGAGGGGGTGTCGCATAAAAGGGTCGTCTCTGCTCCCAAGGCAGGCGGGCAGGCGTCCGCGGATCAAGGTTTCACCGAGGCTGGGAGCAGGTGAGCCCGGCGGAGGCAACGCTCAAGGCTCGACACCCTCCCCCACAACACACACACACACACACACACAACGACGACGACCCCCAAAGCCCGAGCAACCTCTCCACCCGGGACACCACCACCACCCTTCCGCCCCCCTTTGCACTTACCACTTCTCTCCCGCTCCCAGCGGTCGCTTCCTCCCGGGCTGGCCCGGCCCCTCTCCCTCTACCTGCCGCCGCTGGGCCTCCAGCCCGGGCAGCCCCCTCTCCGCCATCGCCACCCACACCTCCGCCGCTCCACCGCCAGCCCGGAAACGAGAAAGGGAGACACCTTATTTCCCTCTCCCGGCTCCTTCTTCATGGCCCCGCCCACCCGCTTCCGACCGGCCGGATAGGTGTGGCGAACGGGACGGAAGAGAGAGGAGCCAGCACCATGTTGAATGTGGCCTACGGCGAAGGCGTCATGACGCAAGCCCGCGCTTATCTGCCCTGCTCTATTGGTGGGGCTGGTGGCGCGGGAAATTGAACGAACGGGGCGGGGCTAGGCGGGGCGTCGTAGTTTGATTGGATGAGCGCGTTTACGCCGAGCAGAAACAGGAAGCGATTCTCTTTCTGTTGACTACGGCTTTTTTTTTTTTTTTAATCGTAAAACATGAGGGCGCCTGTTCCTGTATTGATCAGCTTCCGGCACTACTGACCTTCGTCCGCGTCGGTGTCGGAATTATTGCGACTGAAGTAACCAATACTAGGAAGATACCGTGCGCGATGCTTGCAGTTGCCATTTTTACTAAGGGCAAGTTTTAAAAATGCTTACTCGGCTAACGCAACCCGTCATGTTGCCGGTCGAGATGAATTTTGGCGCTGTTGTTTCAAGAACCGTGGAGAGGGCCGAGTGGAAATAGCGAGCTGCCTATCATCTTTATATTGCTTTTTGAGAGATATTCTTTCCAGCGGTTTTTAAAATTATTTTAAGTTCCTTTGCAGATTTGCATAACCTAAATTCGAGCGTGGTATTTTATGTTGAGACAGCTATTTTGACTTGTAATAAAAGCATAATTTATAGACTACCACTGGTTATTGAGGATCCAGACTTGATACATTTTGGGAAGCCAATACTGAATGAGCAGAACTAGATATTACTGAAATGCAGCCCAAGTACCCAATTTTATTTTTAAAATTTTGGGTAAGGCAAAGCATGGCACAATGCATAAAATTAAGTCCATGCAGTTCTTTCAGACTTTTATTGCCATACTTTGTCTCTGTGCACCAACCTTCTACACTTTACTTTTTGTCAGTTAAAGGGGACGCTAGAATAGTTGGCTACTTTGATTTTTTCAAACTACCCTTCCCATGCAACAGACAGTACTGCAGGACTGCTTGAATGTACACATCACAAGCATGTCCCAAGTTGAGAACTATGGATGAAACTGCATACTTTCACTTTTATAGCATTTAACTTTGTGTAGATTTACTCTCATTGCAATGATGGAGCAAATTCTGTTGTGAAGAAAAACAGGTTTACTGGAGTTTGCCAATTCCAACATTATTGCAGATTGTAAATGCAAATCCTAAATTGTTATTTCTACTTCAGTGGGCTGAATATGGCAATCATTTCCTAAGCTAGTAGCAAATGACACCATGGACGAAGCAGTTATAGCTTAGCAGTAATCCTCACAAATGTTTCCCACAAACCAGCATGCCTCCTTGGCACCCACTAGCTTCGCTTTTTAGAAAATATCTGCACAAACATAAGGCATGATGAGCAGAGATTATAGGAATCACTGAAGTTGTAGGTATCTTTAAATCCATTACTTTTTAAGGGACTGATAAATTTGCAGCAGTCCTTTTTGTAAAGTAATAATTTTCTCAAGCAGAGCACTCCCATTTCCTCAAAATTCCAAACACCAACCCCAAAAATATTACTAACTAGGCCTTAGTATGTTGCATGACCATCTGCCATTAAGTCATATTGGTCACAGAAAACTATATTCTTCAAAATGACTTATTTCCCCAGATGTCCCATGACGTGTATGACCAGAAATGTTTTCCAGTAGGACAAACTTCTTTCCAGTGGATCTATTGAGGTACAGTGATAATATAATATTCTTCATGGAAGACTGTTATCTAATCTGGCAAGTCTTTCCCCCATCAACTGGCTGGCACTTCATGAAGGCAAAATCCTGACTTTGGAGGGCTCCTCAGAGCCCCATCAATGGGTAAACTTACTTGTGAGTCAACATGTCATTTCCATGGTTTGCCCCTGAAAAATCTGAAGGTGCTTTGCAGTGCCTACTGATATGTACTGAGCATCTGGAAATGTAAGTAGCAGCAGCAAATACCTAAAAGGCAGCCAAAGGTTTTCCTCTTCTAGTGAAGATCCCTTAATCCCTAATCCAAACTCAAAGATTAAATACAACACAGCATACATTGAAGATTGTTGGAGACTTTTAATCAGTTCCATACATTTGGATATGGTGCATTAATTAACCCCAAAGAAGGTGGACAGAGCATGAGGGGGGAGAGAAAAGATTGTTCATTTTGTTCCTTAGGGACTTTTCTTCTATAAATGGTAAGCTTTGATCTTTGAAACAGAAAGTTCCTCCCCCAATTCAAGTTATGTACAATAGAGTTTCTTCTTCCATACTAGGAGAGCTGAAACTCCGTATCTACTCCACTGATGTGGAAGGAAGCAGGATTGAGGTGGGGGAGGCCCATGGAGATAGTCCATTCCATATGCTAGTGATTATCCATTCCTGGGTTTCTGTTTCCTGCAAGAAGAGGTTGGTTGCTTGTCTCCAGTCTAGAAACAAATTGTGAGGTTCTGCCCTTCCCCACCCTCCTCAAAAACAACATCCAAATCCTCTGTACATTCATTATCCAACAGGCCATCTTCAGTTTTCTTCCCACGTAAAAGCTCTCAATGGATTGTATTAAGAATACATCCATACTATAAACTAACTGATTTAGCCATCGTGGCATTCATTCCTGTTGTCACTTCTGAGAATTCTGAATCCTCACTTTAGAACTTAAACGGCTCCCAAATTCTCAGCATTATTCCGAACTCACACTTCCCCAAATTCCTGAAAATTCAAAGCCATTTGTGTTTGGAGAATACCTGATGTATTACATCTTGGCTACATTTTTTCCATATTCTAGAACCTCATTTCTTCTCTTTCAGGAAAGACAGAAAATGGGAATTCCATAAACTAAACCAGATTAGATTCCGGACCCCTTCCGCAACGATAGCCCTGTATATCTTGGCCATATTTCTCCATTAATTTACTCAACCACAGCATAATATGAGTTCCTGCCAGTCCCATACAGATCCAATACTTAATCAGCTATGGTTTGTGGTCCTTCACTAGGGTTAAGAGGTCTGTTTGGATTAACAATGGATAAAGAATGCAGCAAATCAGCCCTTAAAACTATGGTGTCAAGTGGGGTCCTGAATCCACAGTTTGTGTTACCTATGATTCAACACTGCTTTGAGTAACTTAAACCTTAGTTATACTGTCTCCTGATCTCCCCAGTTTTTCTGATGACTCCTTATATGTTCTCTAAGAGCAGGATTTTAAATTGAGCAACCTCAGCTATAGACTCACTGTAACTCTACAATCAAGATTCTGGCAGCAAACCAAGTCTAGTGCTTCTATCATATTGACAAATTATGTCTGCAAGAATGGAAGAAACAAAACATAACATTGTGATTGTTGAGTTACAGCTGGAAGTATGACCTCATTTCAAACCTACTAAGGACAGGTCAGTTTTGAGGCAGAGAAACTTTTTGAACCACTAGGTACAGAGCGCTTCAGAGACATGTTCCAGGGAGGAAGGCAAGAACTCTGATCAGAAGGGACAAGAAAATTATCTCTCAACTAGAGGTTTCTGATTCTAAGGTGCAGTTGAAAGAGGAGATCAAAGAAAGGACCTGGAAGATCATAGTCAAAATACCCAGTAGGCAGTAACTAAGGGAAGGATCATGCAAGCAGTTTAGTGGGCTAAAAAGGACTTGTGGATATTCACTAGGTTGAAGGAAAGAGGCTGGTCCTTCCTGCTTATTAGGATGCCTGTGTAAACACAACCTTCTTATCTCCTGAGCTGAGCACTGGTTACTTTCAACATGCCCAGAGGAATTGTCCATGCTGGACAAAGTAGTGTAGGCTAGGTTTTTCCCCAAATGTCCCCATTGCATGGACAGCAGCATCTGAAATGCCAAGGCAAGAGGTCACCAGCACCACAAACTCCTTGCATCCCAGTGCACAAGGTAGGCTACATCTCTGCATGTCCTCTGTAGGCATTTTCAGAAATCCTTTTAAGTTGCCTGAGCGTTGTTTAACAGTAACTAGAACAGTTCATCGTATGGCTCTCATCAAGGGAAGATCTTGGAACCTTATAAGCATTTCATGCTGCATATAAAAATGGTTACATATGTACATATATATATATACACAAACATACGCACGCATACATATATATATATATAGGCTGTGATCAAACAGCAAAAACTGGTACCACCTTGTCTAATACCCCTGGAGCACAAACTCTAGGAGATGGATCTCCTCCCTTCAGTTCTGTGCGCCAAAGCTTCTGTGCCCTGAGCTCAAAGGAACAGTCCTGGCCTGGGGAGCTGTGATACTGCTGGGCATTTCCCTCTTCCTGTAAATCAGCTCTCCTAGTTGTAGAATTGGAAGCAGAGGGAGCCCAAACACTGAAAATACACAGGCAGGTCCCATGGAGACTATTTTGTCTAAATATTGAAGGCTCTGGCATACAGCGATGAATCTCTAAAGAGCTGAAGACTGCAATACACAGAGCAGAAGGAAAGGGCATCCGAGTCTTCTGAGTAAAGACCAAAAAGTCAATCCAAAAAGCAGATAATTTTGGAGGGATGTTGGTTAAAGCAAAGGGGGCTAGTTCCTCCAGAAGAAGCACAGACAGGAGTTGATCAATCTTTGAAACCAGTGAAGACATAGCTGGGGAAAGGGCCCATTGCCTCTTAAGTATCTCTGATTCCCAATGGTAGAAGAGGTAATTGGAGTGGCTAACTATAGAACAGCTGTTCTGTTCTGGTTCACTTTGGATTCAAAACAATGGGAATTAATGGGAATTATGTAATAACTAAAGACTAAGAACCTGCTACTGTAAATTGTTACGATAACCATGGGATGCAAATTGTAGGAACTGATGTGAAAATCTAAGCAGCACTGAGACAAGGCAAATGATTTGCATGAAGACCAAATAAAAGTTGGCATTTTATAGCCCTAGATATGTTTTGGGCTATATTCCTCACATATTCCTAAACTGCTGATCCTTCTGACTGAGGATGAAGGGCGGTGTCCAAAATTTTTGGAAAGTGCTAAGGTTTTCATACCAAAATAAACACCACAGCAACGGAGAAAGATCTCGATGGGCCCGTTCTAACATAGTCGTTTGGATATAAGAAATGTTTAAGACAAGCTACAAGTCATGATCACCTAGGAACTGTAGTATACATAAAAAACAAAGAACAGGGGTGAGCGAACAAGGCACAATCCACTGGGAATTGGATCCAACATCCTACACAAGACCTACTAGAATATCTGATGCTTGTGTCTGGACTAGAAGTCAGTGGACTGTGTCTGGAAAAGCAATGGAAGAAATGCAAACCCTGAGTACCAAGCAAGTAATATAAGAGCCGTAACAGATGAACAGGAGTTAAGCTACGATTGAGAGCATTAACCAAGCACAAGCCCAGGCGAGGCACCAGTCAAGACCCAAGGGATCAAAAAGGAGACTCCACTTTGGTGTGAGAAGGAGATGGAAGCGGCTCCAAAGCTGAGCAAAAAGGGGTTGGAAAGAAGGCATCCTTGCAGTCAGAAAATACCAATAAGAAGACAGGAAAAGAAGGACCATCTTTCCAAAAATTTGGAGAATTCTCAGAGGACACCTGGTTGCCTGATCCTCCCCTGGACTTCAAAATACACAGTTAGTCCAGGAAAACAGAGCCCCCACCACGTCCAAAGAAAGTGATTATAGCTGGGAAGGGGGCATCCGCTCATTCATCCGAAATAATAACAATCTCCCCAATCCCATCAATTCCTAGATTATGGAGTGCAAAGGATGGAACTACTCTGGCCCTAGTGCTTCACCTCCCTCACCTGGCCCACTACTGGGGTGAGATAGGGAGGGGATTGGCTCCCTCATATTTAATACTGTACACTCCCCATTACTGGAGAGGCTAGGGTGGGGGGGTGTCTCTCTCTCTCTCTGTATAGATATTTGTAAAAATAATATTTATAATATTGCATTGAAAAAATCAAACTTAAAAAATAAAATGAAACACCATGTGTGTGAGAGGGAGGGAGGGAGAGTCCGTCCCAGCGGCAGAGAATTGGTGGCTGGCTTGTTGGTGCCAGGAGCAGTCACGTTTCTCTTCAGTTCCAGGGCCCCCCACCCTTGCCCCAGCAAATTCCCAGCTTAGGTTCTCATGCCACAGTTCAATACCAAGAAGCCACCACTGGAGACAGTCTGTGGGGTGGAGGTGGGTGGGGGAGAAACCTGACTTCTTTCTACCCTTGCCAACCCAGAACTGTAGGTTTCAAAGCAGCAGGCTTGGTCGTCCATTCTGACCATTCACTGTAGGGAAACAGCAAAAGTGTTATAGATAGAATGAATGTTGCGTCTTCCTCCAACTTCTAGATCAGCATTTTTCAAACTTCACAATTTTAAGATGTCTGGACTTCAAGTCCCAGAATTCTGGAAGTTGAAGTCCACACATCTTAAAGTTGCCAAAGTTTGAAAAACACTGTTTTAGAGGATGTGATACCATTAAAATTCCCCCACATTCCTTCTAATGTTTCCTCCCCAACCTGGTACTGTCTCCCTATCTCATAGTAATACAGCCTTATCATAAAGCTTTGAGCAATCTGGAATTACAGGGGATTTTTTTGTAATATGGATGCAAATTTCATATTCTCTCAGCAATGTAATAAAGCAGTCACATTAGATAGGTCCAATATTTTTAGCCCCATTTTATAGATGGAAGAAATGTGGGCTAGAAACTGCAGCTGGCCTAACACCGCCTGAAGAGAGCATCACCAAGTTGGGCTTTGAATGGCATTTCAATGCAATTGCATCTCAGTCTCAAGATCATAAGGTTCCAATGCCACGTGCTTTTTGCATCCTGGTTCCTTCCCCACCATTTTGCTCCACTTTCCCTACTTCTGCTCCCAAATTTTTTTGGCTTTGAACTAAGCCACTTTTTGGGCTTTGAGGAAAACTTTAAATTGGGGAGGCACTGAGCTAAAAAGACTCAAGTCAGATTTGAAACAGAGGTGCCAGGCAGACTGCTCAGGGTGACTGAGAGAGGGGATGTGCCAACTCATGATGCTGAGAACAGAAAGAAGTGTGAATGGAAGTGGGTGGGGCACAGATACCTGGCCTGGTGGCTATAGTTAATGTCCCCTAACTGGAACATGGTTGCTACTTATGGGAGGGGTGAGAATGGTTATTGCATAACCACAAAAACAGCTGTACTGTTAAGCAGGGAGATGGGAAAAGACTGCTTCTCCAAGACAGCAGTTTTGGAGATAAGAAGGGACTATCAAGGTGCTCTTTCAGTACCAAGAAATGTGGGCCACCCATTCAGGGGGAGGAAGAGAATTTTATTCAAAACTGAGGGCTAACGAAAAAGCAGAGGGACTCCTGTTGACAGAATTGCTCGACAACCACTTCTCACCTGATTCAGGCAGGGAAGCAGATCTCAGCCCAGTCTCTTTCTGTAACTGAATCTCCTTTAGTGCAAATATTGATGTTGCTACAGGAGAAGAAAAGACATAAAGCCAGTGAGATAACCCCAACTGTGAACTGATAAAAGGATAAAAGGAACTTGAGTAGGGTGTGTGTGTGTGTGTGTGGGTGTGTGTG